>JAPPVO010004429.1:0-17073 GCA_030407325.1 Camellia japonica | reverse complement strand
ACACACGGCACAAACAGACTCATTCTCCTAATATACACAGCACACCACACGGGGGACTCAGAGATACCTCTCTCAACAGATGATACACCCACACACACGGCAAGAGGGGGGATGCACACCCACCACCACCTTCATCTTCATGCACTCACCACCCACGGTTATCCTTCACTCACACACACACACCCACGGGGAGAGATGCACGGTTCTCTCACTCCTCTCTCTCTCTAGCCCAACTCTCCCTCTCTCACTCCTCTCTCTCTCTAGCCCAACCCCCTCTCTCGACACAGCACCATGCATAACACCACCACGGCAGCAGACTGCCATCCTCTCCCACGGCTCCATCATCCACCATCTCCATCACAGACCAACTCACCCATGCATCAACACTCGCCAAACCCAACCCACATGCACCAAGCTCTCTCACTCTAACAATCACACACCACCATCACACCCACGGGAGAGACCCATGGGGCTCTCTCTCCCTCACCTCTCTCTCTCTCTCCTCCCACGGGATCTCTCTCTCTCTCTAACCCACCAACTTTTCTCTCTCTCCCTCAAACCCAACTCCCTCTCCTCTCGGCTTAGAGAGAGAAAAGGTGGTAGGTGGGTGTGTGTGGCGTGACATATTTTGTGGGTTGTAGGAGTTTAGTCATGCTAGTCAGATTTCAAATCCGTTCCTTGGTTTGCCGCTTGAACCTGGAAAATGTGAATCATGTGGTGTCGCGGACCCCGGGACATGCGAAAAGGAGTGGAATGCGCCAGTGATGCAGTTCTTTATCTTATTTTTATTTTGAGTGTTGTGAGGTTTTATTTTTATTTTATTTTTTCTCTCCTCTCTCCCTCATTCGGATCTGTAATATTTAAAGTGTTGTAATAATTCCCCCACCCGCTTCTTTCTATCCCGTTCTTTTATCGCTTTCCCTAACTGTGTGTATGTATATATCTGACATGCCATGCATATCCATGCTTTACATTTATGTCTCATGCATAAGATTTGGCTAACTTCGCATCTTTATGCTTCAATTGATTATCCCATGATTCTGTGTTTTGAGATGATTCACATGACATATTCTAGAAGCCAAATCTTTAGTGCATCTCATGAGTGAATTGCATTAGGATTCTGTATATAAGATCATGCATATTTTACTAACTTTTGTTTTGTAGTTGTTCGAGGGACGTCAGTCAACCTGTGAGTTTTTACGCTTTAGCATCTCATTTTGTGTGTGATTTTCTTATTATGTTTAGCATCCTACCATGTGGCTATTTGTTTAAGTGATAAACTGTTTGAATGCCTGTGGATGAAGGCTTGTTGTTTGAATTGGAATAATTCAATAAATGTACACTTTAAGCCCACTTGATGGTGGCAAAATCAAACCGTTTTCAAAACCAACATGAAGTTGAATTGTTCCAATTTGAGCAAACTAGTCTATACTTGTATGCTTCACATAGTAAATTTTAGGATTTACTAAAATAATCAGAACATAAACATATAAAGAAAATAAAAGTCATATCATGGTTTAGTAGAGGCCGATCTTTTGATCGGGTGAGTGGGGGTGCTCATTATTGACCTTCCCCTCTCATACCTAAGGTTCCGAGCCAAGCATCCTTGGTTACGACGAACAGTGGCCTTTGGCACCGAGTCATGGGTTTCCTAATTTCCCAAAATATTAGGTGGCAACTCTGAGATCTGATGACGCAGTCCATTTTTGATAAAATTGTAATAAAATGAATTTTCAATAAAAGTTGCCAAATCTGGACTCTCATCTACGTTTCACATTGCACTCGTGAAACTTGAGATCAAAGAGATCTCGGGAGTCCGAACTGTTTAACGCGCGCGGGTACCCTCCCGGGCATGTTACAGTTTCTGGCGACTCTGCTGGGGATTTATGAAACCTTGACTCGAACTCCATGATATGACTTTTATTTTCAATTATATGTTTATTGCATTGCATGCATTGGTGCACTTAAAGTCCTTGTGTTGCCCAGATGCTGGTGGGAGCACAGGCAAGCTTTTTGTGACACTACACCTATTTTTACGATACTTTAGAGGCCTTGTGTTATAACCTTTTGAGATTTGTCAAAAGGGTAGCTTTGCTATGTAGCCCTGCTATCTAGCTTTGCTATCTAAGGTTCTCAGACTCCGAAGAGAGGCTATTTGACTCTTCTGATTTCCTGGGATCTTTATTGGTTATGACCCAAAGGATTCTTTGGTAACGTCACCTTGACTTCAACCCCTAGAGTAAAGCCAACCTTGTACATATAGTAAGCTATAGTACCTTTCAAATTAGGACAGGATGCTTTCCCATTTCTAGGATGTATGATACCGCTTGTTTGAATAGTGAACCCTAGATCATTTCAAGCTAGGACAGGATAACCCTACCCTCCATAGGGGTGTTTGTTCTCTTTCCTGCTATGTGTTATGTGCAATGTGTTGGATCTATATAGGGATTCTCAAATTCGAATGAGTGGTTTAGGTTGTTCAGTTTAGCACCATTATTTCAAAAACAAAAAAATAATAACAAAAACATAAAATCACAAAAAAAATTTGTAAAATAAAAAAAAAATGCCGATACCCCACAAAGTCGACCATTGTGAATAACTAGAACTTGTAGGGTATCCGACCATCTCTGTGATTGGGGAGTGACCACCTGTTGATTGCACAGGCTTTTATTTTGAATGTTGTTAATGGCCCACACTGTGACTGGCAATTTGAGAATGGTTTTATTCTGAATTCTGAATTGAGTATTGAGTCTAAGTTTGATTCCACCAAGTTTGTAGAGTTGGGATCAGACTCGAGTCATTCTAGTGAGACAGAGTCTGTTGATTTCGAGAGTGTTTGTCTAGGTCTTCTTTGTCATTTTCTTTTGAGTCTGTGTCATTGCTGAGTCTAGTCTCTTTTCAATAAACAGAAAAACAAAAAAAACAAAATGCCATAGAGTCTGCCTACTTCTCTGTGCCTTAATTCATTGCATTGACCAAAGTTTTTCAAAACTTTTTCCAAAACTCTGATAAAAACAAAGAGGAAGAATTTCCTTGGGATTTGCAAATTTTGATCAACTGAGAGGAAGAGAGGTATGCTAAGCCTTTGATGAATAAAATCATTTTTGTTAATGTGGGTACTGAGAAGGATCCTGGCTTGGTCCAAATTGGTTCTATCTTATCTTCGTGAAAATACGAGTGATTAGTCACTTTGTGAAAAGATTTCAAAAAACTGTTTTTGCGTGGTCCTACGAAGACAGGCCTGGAATTGATTATACAGCATAGGATCCCTCTTGACTCGTGATCTGACCTCCTTAGCTCATTAGCTTTCAAACCGTGATTTGAAGTCTCTCATGATCAATCAAAGTGTAAGGCTTGCATAGCCAAATTGGAAATAGCCCTTGAACTAGGGGCCATGATGTGATTCAAATGGAAACAGCCCTTGAACTAGGGGCAATGATGTGATTCAAATGGAGGCAGCCCTTCAACTAGGGGCAATAAGGTCGAATATGATTTAGATTGGAAATAGCCCTTGAACTAGGGGCAATGATGTGATCCAGATTGGAAACAGACCTTGAACTCAGGGCAGAGAATGTGATTTCGATTTGAAACGGCCCTTGAACTAGGGGCAACAGTGTGAGGCTTGCATAGCTGAAATGGAGGTAGCCCCTTGAACTAGGGGCAATAAAGTATCACCCTTGAGAGGCTCGCTGGGCCGAAAACCCGGAAGGGCGACCCAGGCAAAAGTTAGAGCACAAAAAATAAAAAAATAAAAAAATAAAAAAATAAAAAAAAATAAAAAAATAAAAAGAAGGAAAAATAAAAAAAAATGAAAAGCTCGCAAGGTTGAAAACCCGAAAGGGCGGCTTTGGCAAAAGTTAGAGCACAAAAGGAGAGTGTCAATACCCGAGAGAACCCTAGCCAAAACTATGTAGGGCCTATGATTCAGATTGGAAGCAACCCTTGAACTAGGGGCAAAAAGGTTGGATGAGATTCAGATTTGAAGCAGCCCTTGAACTAGGGGCAAAAGGTTGGATGTGATCAAAGAGTTAAAACTGAATCGTTTCCCAATGAAGACCGCCCAGAAAGGCAAAACCCAGAATTTGAGAGAATGAATTTTATTATTGAAGGACAGCTCAGTTCTTATCCACTACACTAGGGGCAACATTAGAGGCAAGATCAGACCCAAGTAGCCTAGTCCCTACATCATCATATCTACTGGTCAAGTGTAGTAGTTGTTCTCATAGTTGGCTTAGAGATTCCCCAATCAACATGGACAAGTTAAAATGAAAGTAACCCTTGAGAGGCTCGCTGGGTTGAAAACTCGGAAGACCCAGGCAAAAGTCAGAGCAGAAAAACAAAAAAAAATAGAAACTCAAAAGAAAAAAAAAGAAAATGAAATGAAAAAAAATGAAAATTAAAATAAAAAGAAAAAAAAATAGAAAAATGAAAAGCTCGCAAGGTCGAAAACCCGAAAGGGCGGCTTTGGCAAAAGTTAGAGCACAAAAGGAGAGTGTCAATAGCCGAGTGAACCCTCAGCCCGAACTACGATGGCCTGATTCCTATCTTTGGGATACGTAGGTAGCTTCATCTCGAAGTTCGGCCCTAATAAATTTTTCAACTCATTCATTTTGTCCATGTTTGATTGGTGTATCTTTAGTCGACTCGGTTGTCCTACCCGTGTTTGATTGGTTTATCTTTAGTCGACTTGATTGTCCTATCCGTGTTTGATTGGTATATCTTCATTCTGCTCAGTTCAGTTGGTTCGGTTCGGTTCAGTTCGGCGGTTCGGTTCGGTCCGGTTTTGCTCGGTTTCATTTAATTTGGATCGGCTCGGTTCGGTTATGGTTTGGGACTATGCACCCCAATAGTTGATTCCATGTTAGTTGAGTAGTGGCCATTTGCGAAAATAGGTTTTGATTAATTTGAATGAAACTGACTAATTTTTCTCGAAAATTGTTCCATTTTTACAAAACTGGGACCATTCTTTGGATTTGAAAAGGAAATTTTCAGTGCTCATAGCTTAGCTTACGTGATTTCAAAACAGAAAATGGAATAAGTGTGCTAATCTAACTCTCATGTTGATCAAAACATTTTTACAAAAAAAATCAAGAAAAAAAAAATCAAGGCAATGAATTAGGGGCATAGTTGAGTCAGTGATTCTGTCTTCTCCACCACTAGTCCTCCACCACTAGTCAACTCCTCAGTGTATATCCTCAGTGTATATGAGTGTGTATTCGTACCAGTCAGTGTATTTATACCAACCAGGGTATTCATACCAGTCCATGTATATCAGTGTGTCTTCATACCAATCAGTGTATTTTATACCAGTCAGGGTATTCATACCAATCAGCGTATGTCAGTGTGTATTCATACCAGTCAGTATATTTATACCAGTCGGTATTCATACCAGTCAGTGTATATTAGTATGTTTGGATTATTTTGGCTTCGTTTTTCTTACGTGGAGTCAATTTTATTTTTATTCAGGTCAGTATGGATCAATGTCCAATTCAGAGTTCAAAATTCAATCAATTTCAAATTCGATCAAACAAAAGTATTTTCAAACTCAAAGTATATGCCAGTCACACCATTGATATACAAAATTGAAAATTTTTATTACAGTCAGGGGAGGACATCCCCGATTACAGAGACTCAAAAAAAAAAAAAAAAAAAAAAAAAAAAAAAAAAAAAAAAACCAGAAAATACAAAACAAAGAGAAAACAGAAAATACAGAAAAAAGAAAAAAAAAAGAAAAAAAAAAGAGAAAACAGAAAATACAAAAAAGAGAAAAAAGAAAAGGGGTCTTGTTCTTCTTCTTCTTCGCCGGTGACGGCGACTCGCCGACTTCACTTACTCGGCTCTTCCGTCGCCGAGCTCTTCCGCTTTTTGTCGCTCTTCGAAGGCCCTTCTCCAGTGCTTCCGCCAAGAACGACCACTGTGTTTCCACCGACAGAGTCGGCTCCCCGCCAACCATCAAAGGCAAGGTACGAAGATTGCCCAAATCGGGCCATAGAGGTGGAGTGCCTTTTCAACTCCTTGTTTTCAGCCTTCAGCTCCTTATTTTCAACCTTCAGGGCACAAATTTCTGCCCGTGCATCTCTGTACATACACTGGAGTAGGGAGAGTTGGGCGTTGGCCTGGTACACCTCACACGCCTTGTTTTGCAGGCGGTGAGACAGGTTGGTGACCGCCGCCACTGTCTCCATGCAGGACCTCAACGTGTAGTGGTTGGCCTCAATATCATTTTGAGTAGCCATCACTTGCTCAACTGATAGTGTGGGAAGACTAGGTTGAGTAAGAGCAGGGGCACTTGGCCCAGAAGAGCTCGATGGATTATTAAGATCTGGAAAGAGAGAGAAGGGGCGAGACGAAGCCATGTATAAGAAAAGAGAAGGCAGAAATGGCAGAAAAGAAGAGAGTCACAGAGAAACGATGAGGAAAAGAAGGAGAAGAAGAGTGATGGAAGAGTGATGGAGAAGAGTGATGGAGAAGAGTAATAGAGAAGAAGAAGAAGAAGAAGAGAACGGTTAAGGAGATGCTGGAAGAGTGATGAAGATACTGATTCAGAAGAAGCCGAGAAGAAGAAGACAAAGAGAGGGAGAGAGTCGAGGCGAGCGACGATCGAGGGGGGGCTGCTTTTGTCGGCCAGCCGACACAAAAGCAAAGCCCACGTGTCAAACGCGGCAAGAGACGCGGGAAAATTGTGCATGTATATATGTATATATATTGTATAGCTATGTAATATAGGTATTGTTTTGAACATTTTGGTCATATGAGTGGTTTGGGTTCAGTGGTTAGGCCCAATGGTTGAAGAGTGAGAGGCTGAGCCTGAGGTCAGGGGTTCGAACCCCACATTGAGTGTTTCTTTTGGTTTGTTTTGGTATATATATGTCCTGTATAGTATATATATATTTGTTTGTATATGTTGTCACAAGAGTGGAGTGGCTCAGTGGTTAAGGACTCGGAGGCCGAGCTTGAGGTCAGGGGTTCGAAACCCCGCATTTCATGTCCATCTATTTTGTGATTTTTCTTTCTTTTTGCGTGTTTTGCGTGCGTGTGCTGACGTCAGCAAACAGAATATGCCTTCTCAGTAACGGCATCTTCCCACGGACGGCAGCCAAACAGAATATTCCCCACCTGTGTATATCTCCGTATATATATCTATGTATATATCCGTATATGTTTGTGTATAGGTCCTTATATGTCCGTGTCGTATATACCTGTATATATACTGTATATGTCTGTATATATATCTGTATATATCTGTCTGTATGTTGTCTGTATATGGTATGTATATGTATACGATGTTTTGAAAAAAAAAAAAAACAGAGACTCATTCAATTACACCATTGTAATTCTTCTTGGTTAAAACCTTCCCTCTCTCCGTATGAAATATGTTGAGATACGCCTGTTGGTTACGTCATTCAATCGCGCTATCTTGCGCATTATACTATCTTGTGCACTCCCCGGTCTAGGAGACCTTTAAATCCTATCGGTGTCTAGGAGACCTTAAATCCTATCGGTGTCTAGGAGACCTTAAATCCTATCGGTGTCTAGGAGACCTTAATCCTATCGGTGTCTAGGAGACCTAAAATCCTATTGGTGTCTAGGAGACCTAAAATCCTATCGGTGTCTAGGAGACCTAAAATCCTATCGGTGTCTAGGAGACCTTAAATCCTACTGGTGTCTAGGAGACCTTAAATCCTATCGGTGTCTAGGAGACCTTAAATCCTATCGGTGTCTAGGAGACCTAAAATCCTATCGGTGTCTAGGAGACCTTAAATCCTATTGGTGTCTAGGAGACCTAAAATCCTATCGGTCTAGGAGACCTTAAATCCTATTGGTGTCTAGGAGACCTTAAATCCTATTGGTGTCTAGGAGACCTAAAATCCTATCGGTCTAGGAGACCTTAAATCCTATTGGTGTCTAGGAGACCTTAAATCCTACTGGTGTCTAGGAGACCTTAAATCCTACTGGTGTCTAGGAGACCTTAAATCCTACTGGTGTCTAGGAGACCTTAAATCCTACAGTGTCTACAACCCTCTTTCAGTTGTGCGGTATGCACATCTGTATGCGATGCAACCCCTTTCAGTTGTGCGGTATGCACATCTGTATGCGATGCAACCCCTTTCAGTTGTGCGGTATGTACATCCGTATGCGATGCAACCCCTTTCAGTTGTGCGGTATGCACATCTGTATGCGATGCAACCCCCTTTCAGTTGTGCGGTATGCACATCTGTATGCGATGCAACCCCTTTCAGTTGTGCGGTATGCACATCTGTATGCGATGCAACCCCTTTCAGTTGTGCGGTATGCACATCTGTATGCGATGCAACCCCTTTCATTTGTGCGGTATGCACATCTGTATGCGATGCAACCCCTTTCAGTTGTGCGGTATGCACATCTGTATGCGATGCAACCCTCTTTCAGTTGTGCGGTATGCACATCTGTATGCGATGCAACCCCTTTCAGTTGTGCGGTATGCACATCTGTATGCGATGCAACCCTCTTTCAGTTGTGCGGTATGCACATCTGTATGCGATGCAACCCCTTTCATTTGTGCGGTATGCACATCTGTATGCGATGCAACCCCTTTCAGTTGTGCGGTATGCACATCTGTATGCGATGCAACCCTCTTTCAGTTGTGCGGTATGCACATCTGTATGCGATGCAACCCCTTTCAGTTGTGCGGTATGCACATCTGTATGCGATGCAACCCCTTTCAGTTGTGCGGTATGCACATCTGTATGCGATGCAACCCCTTTCAGTTGTGCGGTATGCACATCTGTATGCGATGCAACCCCTTTCAGTTGTGCGGTATGCACATCTGTATGCGATGCAACCCCTTTCAGTTGTGCGGTATGCACATCTGTATGCGATGCAACCCTCTTTCAGTTGTGCGGTATGCACATCTGTATGCGATGCAACCCCTTTCAGTTGTGCGGTATGCACATCTGTATGCGATGCAACCCCCTTTCGTGGTCTAGGAGACCTTAAATCCTATAAAGGTGCAATTCCTTTGGTGTTTGTCGTGCCCAAACGACTTTAGGTGGTCTGATATAGTCACCTGCCTGTGATTGCAATGAGTTTCTAGGAGACCAACTGCGACGGTGGAAACTAGAGTTCGAATGGCCGAGACCTAGAACGCAAAAGGTTTGGGATTTCCGAGACTAAAGCCTGGTTTAAATACCCAGGGGTGTATCCCCGGTTTGAAATCTGTATCGTAGCCCCATAAG
Source organism: Camellia japonica (assembly GCA_030407325.1). Classification (NCBI taxonomy): domain Eukaryota; kingdom Viridiplantae; phylum Streptophyta; class Magnoliopsida; order Ericales; family Theaceae; genus Camellia; species Camellia japonica. Next base: position 7,858 of record JAPPVO010004429.1, on the reverse strand, counting down.
TTGAGCTAGCTTGTATGCGCCTCAACTCTGGATACTAAATCAACCTAGTCTGTCACCCCGTTGGAGAATAGGGAAAGTTGTAAATATGATCAGAAAAGCGGCATCCGTGGGCACCCAAATCGGTTAAAAACAGCAGGTGCGCCTGTCTGTTCACACCACCCAATTGGTTAATAATAGCAGGTGCGCCTGTCTGTTTACGCCACCCCTTCTCCTCTCGCGTGAGACGCGTTAGGATGTTGATTCACTCGGTTAAAAACAGCAGGTGCGCTTGTCTGTTTATACCACCCTTTCTCCTCTCGCGTGAGACGCGTTAGGATGTTGATTCACTCGGTTAAAAACAACAGGTGCGCCTGTCTGTTTATACCACCCATTCTCCTCTCGCGTGAGACGCGTTAGGATGTTGATTCCTCTTGGTTGAGGTCTTGCCTCTCTTGCATAAATCATGAATTTTCAAGCAACCCGGCTTCGCGAAGTGTGTAAGTCCAACTTTCAAAACCGCATTTTGTGTATATCATTTGCATTCCGCCCCTGAACTACGCTGGTTTGATTCTTTGCAAAGGGATACGTAGGCAACCTTCGGGTTCAACCACATGCATTGCATTTTGTGTGATTGCCCAAGTCTTACGGCCTTGTCAAAAGGGTCGTCTTCTGGCTTTGACATTCACTCACGTCATTTCATGACTTCAAGCTCTGTCAAAGAGGGGCAACTGTAGACACCCCATTTTGACCGGTCCTAAGACTTGGGCATTTTAGTTTGACCACCCTCTCCAAAAATAAATAAATAAAAAAAAAAAATCAAATTGACATTTCAAAATTCCAAACCTCACCCATTTTGACCATCACTAATATTTTGGTAATTTGTAGTGTTTTATAATTTTAAGTGTGTGTATTAAATTAGGTGTGTGCATATCTTTTAAGTGTGTTTTATAAGTGATAACTATTTTTAAAGCAAAAGAAAATAAAAAAAATAATATAAATAAATAAAAGAAAACAAATATAAAATAAAAAATATAAAGAAAAGAAAAAAAAAAAAAGACACACATGGAGGTAATGGAGAATATGGATGATGGTGTTTGTTTTAGTGGGGAGAAGAATATTTTGTTGGTGAGCAAAAGGAGGAAGAGACAGCACATGGAGAGTGGAGGGCTCGGAGGAGAGGGGACCTCACACACAGACACATGAGAGGAAAAAGGAAAGAAAAAAAAAACAAGGGGGGGCATACACCACTCACCACCGACGGATTCTCTCTCTCTCTCCTCTCTAGAAACCCACGAGGCACACACATATCTGAGATACACCTAAGGATCACAGGGGGATAAAAAAAGAGAGGGACACGGTTTTGAGGGGGGAAGGAGAGGAAAAAAAAAAAAAAAAGAGAAGAGAAGAAAAAATGTAAGGAGATACACGGGTGGACAGAGGAGGACAAGGGGGAGCACCCAACGGTTCTCTCTCTCTCGCTCTAAACTCTCTGATTCACTCTCCTCTCTCACAACCCACATGCACACATGGAACTCTCTCTCTTCTCTCACAAAACATGAGACACACGGGTAGCAGAGAAGAGAGACACGGAGGAGGATGGCCTTGAGTTTGGAAGCTACACAGAACTCTTCTCTCTCAAAGCAGACCCAAGGGAAGACTCACGGAAGAGATCACACAGAGAAGCACACATGGAGGGAAGTTGAAGAACACACCCATGAAGGACTGATACACAGACTCATACATCACCAAGCCACCATGGTGACCATGCACTAACCCACCTCACAGACCACGAACACACACACCCTCAACCCACTCACACCACAGGCAGCCATGGACACTCACCCATTCAACACACGGTATACACACACGGCACAAACAGACTCATTCTCCTAATATACACGGCACACCACACGGGGGACTCAGAGATACCTCTCTCAACAGATGATACACCCACACACACGGCAAGAGGGGGGATGCACACCCATCACCACCTTTATCTTCATGCACTCACCACCCACGGTTATCCTTCACTCACACACACACACCCACGGGGAGAGATGCACGGTTCTCTCACTCCTCTCTCTCTAGCCCAACTCCCCCTCTCTCGACACAGCACCATGCATAACACCACCACGGCAGCAGACTGCCATCCTCTCCCACGGCTCCATCATCCACCATCTCCATCACAGACCAACTCACCCATGCATCAACACTCACCAAACCCAACCCACATGCACCAAGCTCTCTCACTCTAACAATCACACACCACCATCACACCCACGGGAGAGACCCATGGGGCTCTCTCTCCCTCACCTCTCTCTCCCTCTCCTCCCATGGGATCTCTCTCTCTCTCTAACCCACCAACTTTTCTCTCTCTCCCTCAAACCCAACTCCCTCTCCTCTCGGCTTAGAGAGAGAAAAGGTGGTAGGTGGGTGTGTGTGGCGTGACATATTTTGTGGGTTGTAGGAGTTTAGTCATGCTAGTCAGATTTCAAATCCGTTCCTTGGTTTGCCGCTTGAACCTGGAAAATGTGAATCATGTGGTGTCGCGGACCCCGGGACATGCGAAAAGGAGTGGAATGCGCCAGTGATGCAGTTCTTTATCTTATTTTTATTTTGAGTGTTGTGAGGTTTATTTTTATTTTATTTTTTCTCTCCTCTCTCCCTCATTCGGATCTGTAATATTTAAAGTGTTGTAATAATTCCCCCACCCGCTTCTTTCTATCCCGTTCTTTTATCGCTTTCCCTAACTGTGTGTATGTATATATCTGACATGCCATGCATATCCATGATTTACATTTATGTCTCATGCATAAGATTTGGCTAACTTCGCATCTTTATGCTTCAATTGATTATCCCATGATTCTGTGTTTTGAGATGATTCACATGACATATTCTAGAAGCCATAGCGCGTGTTTGAACAGCTCAGAACAGTGCAATGCGCAAAATAGCGCGAGTGTCAACTGCACAACACAGTGCGATGCGCAAAATAGCGCGAGTTTAAACTGCACAAAATAGTGCGATGCGCAAAATAGCGCGAGTGTCAACTTCACAAAACAGTGCGATGCGTAAAATAACGTGAGTTTGAAACGCACAAAACTGTGCCATGCGCAAAATAGCGCGAGTGTCAACTGCACAAAACAGTGCGATGCGCAAAATCGCGCGAGTTTCAACTGCACAAAACAGTGCGATGCGCAAAAGAGCGCGAGTGTCAACTGCACAAAACAGTGCGATGTGCAAAATTTGCGCCAGTTTGAACTGCACAAAACAGTGCGATGCGCAAAATAGCGCGAGTGTCAACTGCACAAAACTGTGCGATGCGCAAAATTGCGCGAGTTTGAACTGCACAAAACAATGCGATGCACAAAATAGCGCGAGTGTCAACTGCACAAAACAGTGCGATGCACAAAATAGCGCGAGTATCAACCGCACAAAACAGTGCGATGCGCAAAATAGCGCGAGCGTGAACTGCACAAAACAGTGCGATTCGCAAAATAGCGCGAGTGTCAACTGCACAAAACAGTGCGATGCGCAAAATTTGCGCGAGTTTGAACTGCACAAAACAGTGCGATGCGCAAAATAGCGCGAGTATCAACCGCACAAAACAATGCGATGCGCAAAATAGCGCAAGTGTCAACTGCACAAAACAGTGCGATGCGGAAAATAGCGTGAGTTTGAACTGCACGAAACTACGCGATGCGCAAAATAGCGCGAGTGTCAACTGCACAAAACAGTGCGATGCACAAAATTTGCGCGAGTTTGAACTGCACAAAACAGTGCGATGCGCAAAATAGCGCGAGTGTCAACTGCACAAAACTGTGCGATGCGCAAAATTGCGCGAGTTTGAACGGCACAAAACAATGCGATGCACAAAATAGCGCGAGTGTCAACTGCACAAAACAGTGCGATGCGCAAAATAGCGCGAGTTTGAACTGCACAAAACAGTGCGATGCGCAAAATAGCGCGAGTGTCAATTGCACAAAACTGTGCCATGCGCAAAATAGCGTGAGTTTGAAACGCACAAAACTGTGCCATGCGCAAAATAGCGCGAGTGTCAACTGCACAAAATAGTGCGATGCGCAAAATAGCGCGAGTTTGAACTGCACAAAACAGTGCGATGCGCAAAATAGCGCTGTGTCGACTGCACAAAACAGTGCGACACTAAAAATAGCGCGTGTTTGAACAGCTCAAAACAGTGCGATGCGCAAAATAGCGCGAGTGTCAACTACACAACACAGTGCGATGCGCAAAATAGCGCGGGTTTGAACTGCACAAAACAGTGCGATGCGCAAAATAGCGCGAGTGTCAACTGCACAAAACAGTGCGATGCGCAAAATAGCGTGAGTTTGAACCGCACAAAACTGTGCCATGCGCAAAATAGCGCGAGTGTCAACTGCACAAAACAGTGCGATGCGCAAAATAGCGCGAGTTTGAACTGCACAAAACAGTGCGATGCGCAAAATAGCGCTGTGTCAACTGCACAAAACAGTGCGACACGCAAAATAGCGCGTGTTTGAACTGCTCAAAACAGTGCGATGCGCAAAATAGCGCGAGTGTCAACTGCACAAAACAGTGCGATGCGCAAAATAGCGCGAGTTTGAACTGCACAAAATAGTGCGATGCACAAAATAGCGCGAGTGTCAACTGCACAAAACAGTGCGATGCGCAAAATAGCGTGAGTTTGAAACGCACAAAACTGTGCCATGCGCAAAATAGCGCGAGTGTCAACTGCACAAAACAGTGCGATGCGCAAAATCGCGCGAGTTTCAACTGCACAAAACAGTGCGATGCGCAAAAGAGCGCGAGTGTCAACTGCACAAAACAGTGCGATGCGCAAAATTTGCGCGAGTTTGAACTGCACAAAACAGTGCGATGCGCAAAATAGCGCGAGTGTCAACTGCATAAAACTGTGCGATGCGCAAAATTGCGCGAGTTTGAACTGCACAAAACAATGCGATGCACAAAATCGCGCGAGTGTCAACTACACAAAACAGTGCTATGCGCAAAATAGCGCGAGTTTGAACTGCACAAAACAGTGCGATGCGCAAAATAGCGCGAGTATCAACCGCACAAAATAGTGCGATGCGAAAAATAGCGCGAGCGTGAACTGCACAAAACAGTGCGATTCGCAAAATAGCGCGAGTGTCAACTGAACAAAACAGTGCGATGCGCAAAATTTGCACGAGTTTGAACTGCACAAAACAGTGCGATGCGCAAAATAGCGCGAGTATCAACTGCACAAAACAATGTGATGCGCAAAATAGCGCAAGTGTCAACTGCACAAAACAGTGCGATGCGGAAAATAGCGTCAGTTTGAACTGCACGAAACTACGCGATGCGCAAAATAGCGCGAGTGTCAACTGCACAAAACAGTGCGATGCGCAAAATTTGCGCGAGTTTGAACTGCACAAAACAGTGCGATGCGCAAAATAGCGCGAGTGTCAACTGCACAAAACTGTGCGATGCGCAAAATTGCGCGAGTTTGAACTGCACAAAACAATGCGATGCGCAAAATAGCGCGAGTGTCAACTGCACAAAACAGTGCGATGCGCAAAATAGCGCGAGTTTGAACTGCACAAAACAGTGCGATGCGCAAAATAGCGCGAGTGTCAACTGCACAAAACAGTGCGATGCGCAAAATAGCGTGAGTTTGAACCGCACAAAACTGTGCCATGCGCAAAATAGCGCGAGTGTCAACTGCACAAAATAGTGCGATGCGCAAAATAGCGCGAGTTTGAACTGCACAAAACAGTGCGATGCGCAAAATAGCGCGAGTGTCAACTGCACAAAACAGTGCGACACTAAAAATAGCGTGTGTTTGAACAGCTCAAAACAGTGCGATGCGCAAAATAGCGCGAGTGTCAACTGCACAACACAGTGCGATGCGCAAAATAGCGCGAGTTTGAACTGCACAATACAGTGCGATGCGCAAAATAGCGCGAGTGTCAACTGCACAAAACAGTGCGATGCGCAAAATAGCGTGAGTTTGAAACTCACAAAACTGTGCCATGCGCAAAATAGAGCGAGTGTCAACTGCACAAAACAGTGCTATGCGCAAAATAGCGCGAGTTTGAACTGCACAAAACAATGCGATGCGCAAAATAGCGCTGTGTCAACTGCACAAAACAGTGCGACACGCAAAATAGCGCGTGTTTGAACAGCTCAGAACAGTACGATGCGCAAAATAGCGCGAGTGTCAACTGCACAACACAGTGCGATGCGCAAAATAGCGCGAGTTTCAACTGGACAAAATAGTGCAATGCGCAAAATAGCGCCAGCGTAAACTGCACAAAACAGTGCAATGCGCAAAATAGCGCGAGTTTGAACTGCACAAAACAGTGCGATGCGCAAAATAGCGCGAGTGTCAACTGCACAAAACAGTGCGATGCGCAAAATAGCGCGAGCTTGAACTGCACAAAACAGTGCGACGCACAAAATAGCGCGAGTGTCAACTGCACAAAACAGTGCGATGCGCAAAATAGCGCAAGGGTAAACACCACAAAACAGTGCGATGCGCAAAATAGAGCGAGGGTAAACTGCACAAAACCGTGCGATGCGCAAAATAGCGCCAGTTTGAACTGCACAAAACAGTGCGGTGCGCAAACTAGCGCGAGTGTCAACTGCACAAAACAGTGCGATGCGCAAAATAGCGCGAGTTTGAACTGCACAAAACAGTGCGACACGCAAAATAGCGCGTGTTTGAACAGCTCAAAACAGTGCGATGCGCAAAATAGCGCGAGTGTCAACTGCACAACACAGTGCGATGCGCAAAATAGCGCGAGTTTGAACTGCACAAAATAGTGCGATGCGCAAAATAGCGCGAGTGTCAACTGCACAAAACAGTGCGATGCGCAAAATTGCGCGAGTTTGAACTGCACAAAACTATGCGATGCGCAAAATAGCGCGAGTGTCAACTGCACAAAACAGTGCGATGCGCAAAATCGCGCGAGTTTCAACTGCACAAAACAGTGCGATGCGCAAAATAGCGCGAGTGTCAATTGCACAAAACAGTGCGATGCGCAAAATTTGCGCGAGTTTGAACTGCACAAAACAGTGCGATGCGCAAAATAGCGCGAGTGTCAACTGCACAAAACTGTGCGATGCGCAAAATTGCGCGAGTTTGAACTGCACAAAACAATGCGATGTGCAAAATAGCGCGAGTGTCAACTGCACAAAACAGTGCGATGTGCAAAATAGCGCGAGTTTGAACTGCACAAAACAGTGCGATACGCAAAATAGCGCGAGTGTCAACTACACAAAACAGTGCGATACGCAAAATAGCGCGAGTGTCAACTGCACAAAACAGTGCGATGTGCAAAATAGCGCAAGGGTAAACACCACAAAACAGTGCGATGCGCAAAATAGAGCGAGGGTAAACTGCACAAAACAGTGCGATGCGCAAAATAGCGCCAGTTTGAACTGCACAAAACAGTGCGATGTGCAAAGTAGCGCGAGTGTCAACTGCACAAAACAGTGCGATGCGCAAAATAGCGCGAGTTTGAACTGCACAAAACAGTGCGATGCGCAAAATAGCACGAGTGTCAACTGCAAACAACAGTGCGATGCGCAAAATAGCGCGAGTTTGAACTGCACAAAACAGTGCGATGCGCAAAATTGCGCGAGCTTGAACTGCACAAAACAGTGCGATGCGCAAAATAGCGCGAGTGTCAACTGCACAAAACAGTGCGACGCGCAAAATAGCGCGAGTTTGAACTGCACAAAACAGTGCGCTGCGCAAAATAACGCTGTGTCAACTGCACAAAATAGTGCGACGCGCAAAATAGCGCGTGTTTGAACTGCACAAAACAGTGCGATGCGCAAAATAGCGCGAGTGTCAACTGCACAAAACAGTGCGATGCGCAAAATTGCGCGAGTTTGA
>JAPPVO010004428.1:0-19896 GCA_030407325.1 Camellia japonica | reverse complement strand
TTCTAAATAATAGGGTGCCCAACCTAATTTTTTGGGAGAGCTACCTCTATTTTGCTCAATGAAAATCTCATAATTGACAGAATTATCACTTTCTTCAAACTTCAACCTAACCTTAACACTAACCCTTACCCTACCCACTACCTACCGTCACCACCATGAACCACCATGAACCCCACTGCCGCTAAAGCCCTTTTCGCTGCAAACTACCTCCATCGTGAACTTGTCACCATCACTAACTACCTACTGTTGCCAACTCATAGTCATCGCAAACCCCCCTATGCGAACCACCCTTGTCGTAAACCCTTTTCTGTCGTGACTCCCCACTCTCTATTTCTATTCCTAACTCTAACTAGTGCCAACGACCTAGGGCAAAGAAGGGGTCAAGGTGGTCGTGGACGATGGAGAAGAGGTTTGGGTGGTCAAGGGAAGATGTAAGAAGGGGTGACAGTAGTTGAAGAGGGCTGAGAAAAGGTTAATTGGTCGAAGGAGAAGATTAGCAACGACAGCTGCTGGCCATCAGTGTTGGAGCATAAGGAATTGAGGTTTGAAAAATTAAGGTATTCAAGGAAGAAGACAAAGATAAATTAATAATTTATTTTAAGACAAAAGTGTAATAAATTTGTTTTTATCAAGTATATGAATAGAATATTTAGTGTGTGGAAATGAAAACTCTCATAAAGGTGATTTGTGTAACTTATGCATTTATCTTTGATAATTTTTCCAAAACAAAGAGAGAGATTGTTGATATGCACCATCTAGCACTGTTTTGCATGACGTGGTATAGACTTTGGAGCAGAGTCATTTTTGCTTCATTTTCTTTTCCAGGTTGTAAAATTGGCTTATGTGGTTTGTGGTCACACGTCTAAGGCCTTTCCTGATTCATCATCCGAGAGGAATGATGTCCAGGTGCACACAACTCTGAGCTAAGAGCAAAAAGTGAATGAACTAATCACACACTAGCTGGTGGATGACACGTAGGTCTTTGCCTTACTGTATTCACGATCCACTTCACGTGAACCCCCCCATCTCCCCCTTTCTTTCTTACCTCTCCTCCCCCTGTCCTACTGGCTAGGGGACCTCATAGACTCCTTTTTCCTCCAATTCAATCCCCTTAAAATGTAAAAGACAAATTAATACTTAGGAGTTTTACAATTTACAAACGTAAAGACATGTTTTTGATTGGTCCACACTAATGCTGTGTTTAATTGAAGGATTTGAGAAGGGATTTAAAAATGGAAAGAGAAAAGGTGTGTGAAATTAGGTGAAATGTAGGTATATTTTATTCACATTTCACCAAACTTTTTCTTTTCCCTTTTCAAATTTCTCTCTAAATCCTCCAACCAAACACAGCGTAAATGATGTTTTGTCCATCAAGACTTATAATGTGTTGCTCTATGTTTTATTATTATTTTATATTATATTTAGATTTTGTCTTTTACCTGCTTTAATTTAATGAGAGTTATATTGGTATGACAGTACAAGTTCGATTGTACATGGTGCAAATAAATACTATGGCATGTAACACAACTTTCATTTACATTTACTTGCATCTCCATTTTAATATAATCATTTTCACTTATTTTTATTTAAATGCAATATTTTTTAAACATTTTTAGGTTAATTATATTATTAACTCTTAAACTATATATTTCATTTGATTTGTTATGGTTTTGGATGATGGAAAAACCTGCTAGTTACATCTTCAAAGTTTACTTATTTATTAAAAAAAAAAAAAGTAAAGGTATTTTATTTATTAAATTTTATTTTCAAAGTGAGGTTTGAGTAAAAAGGGTAGCGCTGGAAGAGCCAAGCGAGTTGCAATGGCCTATTACGTTTTTTTAGTAACAAGCTACAGTCCAGCAGCTAGTATAGGACAAAAGCACCGGATTGAATGGGGTGTAAGCAAGTTTACTAAAGTAGTTAGGAAGAACACCAACCAATTTACTACTAGTACTTCTAACTGAAGGCCAACAACCAGGATCGACTACCTTAAAATTAAAAAGGATTCATGCATATCTTAATAGTTAGAGGATGTAACAATGAGTAAAGTTACTACTATTATGATTTGTTGACGGTTATAAATTTGTGTCGTCTATCTTGGTATTATTGAACACAGCCTAACCTTCGTCAAGCGCACTCAAGTGGAGCACCCAACTATGGCAAGGCCTCTTTGAGGGTTAGGTTAGTCAAGTCAATTTGAGATGTGTTTGTTGATAAAATCATCATAGGAATGGAGTTTTTTCAATAGAGTGGAGGTCAACTGATTAACAAGAAAGAGACCTTACTTATTATAGACCACAAGATTAAAATGCATTCATGACTTTGCCACATAAAGTTGACCGCATTTTAGGACTATGAGGTATCACTGGTTACTTTGATCTAAAAATATTAAATATGTTCAAAAATTGCTTGTGTCTGACCGTATTAACCATCAAAATAAGAGGTAAATTAGGGGAAAAAGTTGCACTTTGTCATTCAGAGGGTTTTCTCAATAATTTTCTTTTTAAGGTGTAATTTAAATTCTCAAATTTACCTCTTATCTTGACGGCTAATACCAACATCTGTTTGGTAGAGTTGTGGGAAAGTACTTATAGCTTATGTCTAAACAGCTTATATCTTATAACTATGAACATAAGCTGATTTCTGACTTATAAATTAAGCATCTCCTACCCCATTCAAAGAATAAGCTGATTTCTGATTTCCAAAAAGCTATAAGCTATAAGCTATAAACTAAACCAAACACATCAAAATAGCTTAAATTAAGCTGAAAGCTGAAATAAACAGCTTTTAAGCTGCACCAAATCAATTGGATGGATTTAATATATTGAGAATGAAATTAATGTAGTTAAAATATTGTGGTTCATATTTATATAGAGCATATATTTAGGGATTAATAGTGTAATTAATCCTTATATATAACAAATTTAAAATAATTACACATTCTTATTAAAGTAATTGTCTAAAAAAAATGTTATTATTCTAAAACACAGATGGCCTTAAATTGTTGATATCAAAAAGTAGCCTTGCGGTGATTGGATTATGATTCTCTCTTGTCTGCCCCATGAGAATTGTTTGGCTTGTTGTCTTATTTATATACACTAATCCAGTGGTCAACTTTTACCCATCAATTCATCAAAAAACCAAAAAATGTGGGCAGGAGGTGAGGTGAGGTGGGTTCAATTTCACAACCTTAAGAATATAAGAACCTCTCATTAAATTCATTGCTATTCAGTGATGAGGAGAAGAACATAACACCAGCTACTTCAGATACTTTCGTTCAAAGTGAAAAAAAAGTACCCAATCACTTTTCCGACATACTTTTGTTGTTTTTCATTTATTACTGCTACTACATTTTGTATATATATGAAGAATCTCAAACAGCTCAAACTTCACTTGTGCTTACAAATTTTATTCATATATTATTATGTGGGTGATATATATTGACTAAAAGTTTGCTGAAAACAAGCATCGTGGTTATGTGACATGGCATATATACTGATTGGCAAGTACGTAATATGTACATTACAATATATAAGAATTTTAAAGATCAAATGTTTGAATTTTTAAAAATAAAAATTTTGTTAGAAAAGACATTTAGGGATCAATTTTCATCGTCATGAGGATAGTCGTTAAAAGGTCGTCTCGAAAAGTCAAAAATAAGACTTTTAACGACAAAATTTTGAAAATGTCACTAATAAATAGACTTTTAGGGACAACAATTTGGTCTCAAAATGGTTTAGTTCTTGAGATAAAAAATTTGGTCCCAAAAAGATAATAATTCATCACTAATGTCAAATTTTTGTTGCTAAAAATATAATAACGGCACTTTTCGCAACAAAATTATTTGATCCCTAAAAAATAATTTTGTTCCTAAATTTTGATATCTAAAACCTTAATTTTTTGTAGTGATATGTAGAATCATATTCATAAAATAATTTACAAATAGAAAATTTATACAGAATTTAATATATGGGAGTTGGCTTTGTTGGTCACCATAACTTCCCGAAGGACTTATGAGTTCAACACGCCTTAGAGGAGTTGAATTAAGAGAGCAAACCTTGGTACTTTTCAAAGGATGGGAATGCTAACTCCCATACATACTAATTTACTAACTAACAACTGACTTTCGCCGATCAAAATATATATATATATATATTCAAAATATAAGTGACATTGTTGACCTTTTATTTTTAGAGTAGTGATAAACCCAAAAATTAAATTTACTTTTTGAAGGAAAAATATACGGATAATCATATTATGTGATGCGGAAATGGTTTGAATTGGATATTTGAATTACAAGCTTTGTCTGAAAACCCCTTGTCAATTGAGAAGCTACTAGAGTTTTCTCAATATTTAGCCACTCTCTAAATTCCTAGTCTTTTAAAATGGTAGCCTCAAGTAGGGCTGCAAAGGCTCATTTAAAGTTCGTTTGAGCTCAACTCGTTTACTAAATGAGCGAGTTTAAGCTCGACTTTTAGGGTCGCTTATTAATCAAGCCGAGCTTGAGTAGGCCTAAGCTCGGCTCGATAAGGCTCGTGAACATAAAAATAACTAAATGAATATTTATTTTTAATAATATATTGAATAAATTTTCAATAATCTATTTTATTTTTTTATTTATGTTTGATATTTGTGTAAATTTACATATTTGATTGATGAAATTTATTATTAATATAAGTATTATTATATATTTTACTCATAATGTTGTATTTATTTATTTTTATCTTAATAAGTAAATTAATTTAAATTTAATTTTTTTTTTCAAGCTGGAGCTTGAGCTCGAGCTCGAGCTCGGCTCATTATGTAATAGAGCGAGCTCGAGTTCAACAAATATTTGATGAGCCGAGCTTGAGCTCGATTTTGAAGCTCGACTAGAGCTCAGCTTGAGTTTGAGCTCGACTAATTCTTAATAAACGAGCTTGAACATTCAAAAGTTCGGCTCGGGTCGGGTCAGCTCGGCTCGCTTCGTTTGCAGCCCTAGCCTCAAGATAGATGAGTAGAGAAAGAACTTATTGTTTTTGGTGTATCTACACAATGTTGAGTATGAGCCCTTATATAGGCATATATGGCAAACCACATGGTACACATCATGTGTTATATGCTTAATCATCATTTCTCAATCTCTCATTCAATCCACCCCTCATACGGAAAAATAGAGCGTGGGACCTGACGAATATTAAGGCCTCGTTTGGGAACATGCTAATTTAGTAATTTTTTGGCTATTTGGCTAAAATATGAGCTAAAAAAAACTAGTATGTTTGGGATGACTTTTTGACTTTTTACGAAAAGATGTGCAAAAAGTAGAGAGAAAAGAGAATCTTTGACTTTTTGGTATTAGTTATTGACTTTTTGGCTAATTTAGTAACTTTTTGACTTTTTGGCTAAAAAAGATGGTTCCCAAACGAGGCCTAAGTAATCATAAACTAACAAAGCACATCGAAATATCTCATCTACACCCAAATTTTTTGGATCACACTAGATCAAACATTTTAAAAACTCCTCAACAGTCATAACTCACATGCTTGACCTCAACATTGTATCTGTACTCATGATTATATCGTGATCTCAAATCCGACACAATTGCTCAGGCAATGAGCTACAATACAAGTTTGATTTCCAACAATCTTCCCTAGCCACTCATGTCAATTCACTCAAACTTGACTGCTTTTCTAGACATGGTCCTTTGGATCGTATTCGTCATGACCCTTGGATGACATGCTAAAGTAATAACATCAAGTCATCACTCTATGACATAGTTTTAGGTTCAAGGATATAGAGTAGGCCTATTATTGGCTTAACATGGCTCACATAGTGCTAGAATAGGGATCCATCTAACCACTCCCTTAAGTGGTCGACGGTAGTACATACAGTATGATATGTATGCTACGGCAGATCTCCCACTAAATTGGGTCTGTCACTCTCTAACGCCATACAAATCTTAGTCTAATCTCTATACAAGCCCCTAACTTGAGTTTCTTAGCATATTCACTCATCAAGCGCTTATCTAAGACATCACATTCGACTATTGTAGCTCAACTTTTTCGCGCCTCCTTTCGGAAGACGAATAAGTCCTACAGTATCGGACTCTCGCGGTTCTGAATCTAATCTCATAAGTGCAATGTGAAATAGATAAACACCAAAGAGTCCCAATCCGACAAATCTTTTGGAAAATCGATTTTGAATCAAATTGCCAAAAATGGACTGCTTTGCCAGATTTCAGAGTCGCCACTTAAATATTTTTTGGAGAAATTTAGGAAACCCATGACTTGTGCCAAAGGCCACGTGTTCATCATCACCAAGATTGTCTTAGCTTGGGAACTTAGGTACGAGAGGGGAAGGTCATGAATTGAGTACCCCAGCTCGCCCTATCAAAGATCGGCCTCTATTAATCATGATATAAATCTTATGTACATTATATGCTCTTGTTCCAGTTTATTAGGCTAGCATTATTATGTGATGTGCACACACACAAGTATAGACTAACTTTGCAAGAATTGGAATATTTCGATTTGTGTTTGTTTTGAAAATTATTTCGAAATATGTACCACTTGAAAAAGTGATCGTATATAAACATTACTCAAATTATTCCAATTCAAGCAACTAGCCTTCATCCACAAGCATTCAAACAGTTTAGCACTTAAGCAATTAGCCTAATGGAAAGTATGCTAGACATGGCAACATCAACATGCGATATGCTAAAGCGAGTACAGGCTCACTTAGTACTCCAAGCCAAAAGAGAAATGAGTTAGAAAATGCATGATCCTAACTATGCGATATGACTAATGCAATACATACAATATGCAATTTACTAGGCTTGGTTACTAATATGGCAAATGAAGCAATTTGATAGCATGCGGTCTAAGCACGTATTCAAAGAAGTTTTTAAGCGACAATGCAAATTAAAATGATGAACCGAGCCTCGGTGCATGCAATACAAGTGGACGCAAACATGAAGAATGCTAAATAAATCTTGATGTCCCTAAACTAACCATCATAAGCTAGTAAATAAAAGGGAGAAAGACGTGGGGTTGGAAGACATACACATTATTACAACATTGCGCTCTCACGAAGGAGAGTCCGAATAAACTAACTAGTTAACTAATTACCTAGCTATTACAACAACAAATGAATAATTCAGCTAAACTACTTAACTAATTATTATAAACCGAATGAACTAATTAATTAACTAATGTAGCTAATTAATATAATTATAACACGAAATGAATTAGCTATTCTAACTAATTAATTACAAAGCCACTATGTTAAACACAACACTAAAATATTTACAACACGGATCCCAAGGATTGATGGAGGGCTCATGTATGAATATGGTTTCCACCAAAAAAGCCACCGTTTCTGCTGCTGAATGCCTCTATTGCGCAGTAGAACATTTGAATTGATTTCCATCTCTAGATCAACTTTGTTCTACTGGGGGTACACTGTTGGATTTTGCATTAGTGGCCGGTAGAGGGCCTGCCGTCCACTGATGATGGCCTGCCGGCCACTGATGGCTGAACTTTTTTGCTACAACAGAGAGTAAACAGAGCAGAGACAGTGTATTCTCAAGGGTTTGTTTGCACAATTTACCCCTCTTTATCGTTTGAACAGTTTAAAGAAGTAGTAAATTTGATTCACAAACCATCAATGGATGCAATTTCATTGCATGATGGCTTATGAATCAAGTGTGCAAGTTCATTGAATGCAACAAAACAGGACTCTCAAAATCACCTCCCTATTATAAAAGATCAAGGGAAGTAGTTGACAATGAATCTTGAACCGTTTGCATCACTAATGAGTATGAAATGATTCAAGACTCAAGGGTTCAATTAACGTCCGATTGAACCTAAACAAGTTATTATCTTGCTCTTTTTAATCACCAATTTTATTACTTCATTTTAGATTACTATCCATTCTTTAGTCAATTGAGTCCAAGGGTGAATTTAAGTCCTCTAATGGAAAGAGGGCTCAAACCAAGAGTTATTTGGGCATGAAAGAGACATCATACCGTTGGTAATGAACCCCAAAGGTATTAAACCATTAAGCATGACATCTCAATCTCATGCTTAAACAAACAAGTGTTGAAGCCACTTTCAAAGCAAAACAAAAGCCAAGAAAGGAGGGAGGCTGCAGAGGTGATTAAGAGTGATCACAAGTATAGAAAGCCATAAATAAACACTATTAACGCAAAGAAGATGGTATCTAAGGTCTAAAACACCAAACTCATGAGGACAATTACACTATAAGCATGCAAAACAAAGCTCAAATGCAATAAACACTTAAAAATACTCCTAAAACAGTCCTAAATAAGTCCTAAAACATGTTGGAATTAAGACAAAAATAGCTAGAATAATAAGCTAAAACAAGGATCATGCTAGGCTAGTAAGCAAAACACATAGAGGGGAGGCTAACCCCTCCAATTTTGGACTTCAACCCATGATTTTAGCCACTGAAATAACTTTGAAACCAGTGTTTAAAAGCTCAAAAAAAGATAGTGTAAAGGTGGGAAAGACAAGGGTAAAGGCCTTGAGAGCAATGTGTAAAGAAAGGTGAACCACTCCTCAACTTTTATTGGCCTTAAAACCCAAGTTTTAGCCCAAAAATACAGAGTTTTTACAGCCCAAAAATAGTTGGAAAATAGCAAGAACAAGAGTAGATACAACAAGTATAGAGATAAAGCTTTATACCTCTTGAAGAGGAGATCACTTCTAGGCAATAAAACAAAGAAAACACACCCTCAAGAGCACAAACAAGGCTCAAAGATACCTAAACTCAAAGATGGAGAGGTTTAGTTAAGAGTGTATAGGCAAAGGTGAAGAGTGTACAGGCAAAGGTTAAAAAATTTACAAGAGAGAGAGGAAAAAATTTGCTCCAAAATTTTTTCTAACCCCAAAGCAAGATGGAAGGCCCTCTACATATAGACAAACATGAACCTCTCTCAAAAACATCCAGCCATGCATGTGGGAGTAGATGCAAGCATCTGTGCAAACAACTGGCACAACTATCACAAAATATTTGCAAAAGACATTGGTGGTCGGTAACCAAGAGCAATGGCCGGCAACCCATAGAAGTGGCCGACCACCAGAGGTTACAGGCTTGAAAATCCAAGGTTTTGGTCCAAAACAAAGCAATAGGGGTGTAGGGTTTGAAAGGCTGAAAGTTGTGGCATTTCGCTGAGGGCTTCGAGCACTTGACAAGTATATACACTCATCATTGGGTGTGAAAGCGATGACGTCCAAGTCGTAAGGGCGGTAAAAAATGGGGTGTCTACAGCTATATTCAGGCTTCATAAAGCTATGGATAACTTCATGTTTGACTTTTTTAAAGTCTTATCTTAGTCAATGCTAAGCGACATCTTATAATAATAAATTAGTTTTGTTCATTTCTCAAGTTACAAAACATTTACCTCGCTCGCTCTTTAAACGCCAAGATAATTAATGTCTCATCCCACTCGCTCTACAAACGCCAAGGTGATCACCAGTGTGAGAATGCCG
The DNA here is from genome assembly GCA_030407325.1 of Camellia japonica. NCBI lineage: Eukaryota > Viridiplantae > Streptophyta > Magnoliopsida > Ericales > Theaceae > Camellia > Camellia japonica. The sequence continues at coordinate 10,405 of JAPPVO010004428.1, read as the reverse complement.
ATCTAAGCCTGTTGACATCATATATAATGTGTATTAATAGTATCAATTTCGTCATAAAACCACATGAATACATAATTATGCATATGATACTAAAAAATATCCAATAAAGTTAATGAGATATCCACAAAAGCATCAAATCCTACAAAGTCCTAAACTCCTAACATGAGTTTGGAAAACATCTCTGGCAGTGAAGATATGTTGTAGGACTACTTTCTCTTGTGTAACCACATCTCTAATAAGTGAAATCGAATGTTGATGTGTTTGGCTCTACCATGATCCTTGGGATCCTTAGAATATGTGAAAGCTGTCATACTGTTAACATAGATCATGTGTGAGTAATTTTCCGATCACACTGTCAACTCAGTGATCAGCTGGAGAGAACTGGCAGAATAGATGACACCTGGCTAACCTGCAACAGAAAGAGAAGATTCCGGCGGTGGTTCTTCCACCCGGGGGCACTCCGACGATCAAGTCAGTATATCTCTCAAAGATAATCAGTGCTAAATTCACTACTCAAAGCATAAATTGCGTACCTTAGACCCATGGGGGTGCCTCCCTTTTATAGTTTACTCAATCCTAGTCCCACTAGAAGCCTGACTTCTATGGACTCTCATTCAGTGCTTACTTTGGACTCTACAAGAGATAAGGATAGACTCCCTAAGAATACTATCCTTATTTATCTTGAAGTCTTTCTTCATTCTAGGACTCTTGTCCCTTATCTGCTCATCTCGGATTCCGATATCTTCGGAGGTCACCTCGGCAACACCGAGATCACCTCGGCATAATGACCAGGACACGTGGCACCTCGGCTGACATGTTGGCGTCACCTTGCCACGTGTCGGTACTCAAAAAATATATCCCCACAACTGTCCCCTAGGTTCTATTACCTCGACATTCTGAGGTGATGGAACTTACATCGGTACTGCTTTCCAGTGCGTCGGCCAAAACATCTTCTGCCGAAATCATTTATTTCAGGCCGACATGTCTTCTTGTGAACAAGATTCCCCATGAACTTCTTCGTGCGTGTGAGCTGTCAAACATCACTTTTCAACTGTTTCATTTACGCGTTTGATCCTTATTGGATCGTGTTTCTGACGCACTTGTAAACCGTCTTCTCTGCGTGCGCCGTTTGACGTATGTTTACGTGCTCCAGGCGCTTTAATGCCTACTTTTGCCGCCGTTTCAAAAATATTTTGACAAAACTTGTTTTTTCTCTTCTTTCGTCTCTTTACTTTGCATTCGATTCACTTGTTTTTTCTCTCTCTCTAGCTCTTGAATACGCCATTGTTCTAGTTACCAAGCTCTATAACTGCTTTCCTTTCTCCCTTCCTGTGAAGCTTTCGTCGTTTTATTACATCTGTAACTGTCGTCTGACTTCGGCAATCTTCATATCAGCTCCATTTTTTCTGGTTAGCAACTGTTCCTTTCGTTTTTCAATTCCTTTGATATTCCTCATTACTTGTTGTTATTACTGTTTTGTTCAAACATTTATCTTGCGAACCATATATCTGAATGTATTTATTCCATGATTCTGCTTTTGCCCAAATCTTGAACACATGCACTGTTTCACCACTTCTTGCGCTTTTGTCACTGTTCTTGACCTTATACTCCTTGTATTTTCTGTGCTTTTGATAGCCCCACCTCTGTTCTTGATTCTGAAACTTCGTTCTTGCTTTTCTGTTTTCCAGATTTGTGCCTTCAATCTTCGTCTTCATAGATTTAGGTTTGGGATTTGACTGTAGAACCCGTCAAAAATAAAAACAATCTTCACAAATTCTTGCACCAATATACACCTAGGTCTTTAGCCGAGGTTCACAAAACCTTTTTAGATCATCTCTCTTCTGAAACCCAGTCCTTCTAATTTAGGCCGACGTTATAGGTATGTGGAGGCATAGGGTAAACACCCCATCCAAACTAGAATACTTTAGACAGGAGTTTGAAATCCCAGCCGACGTCCATCTGAGGTTGGCTGGGGATGATGACTCCATCATGCCTACTGACGACTCCATGCCCTTCCCTGTAGTTGCCTTTATTGAGTGTGGACTTCGGTTTCCACTCAACATCCTGTTTCACGAGATTCTCCATTATTATAAGTTGAACCCCATGCAACTTGCTATTAATTCTTATCGAGTGATCAATGGTATCATAGCCTTAGCTAAACAGGAAAACGCTAGGATCACTTTAGCCGACGTTCAATATTGCTATACCATGTGCAGCCTTAACTTGAAAGAAAAAGGCTACATTTATTATCTTAAGCCGAGATCCACAGAGTTCAAAATCGTAGCCGACCTCCCAGACTCCAACAAGGGGGCTGGAGACGATTACTTCATTACCTCAAGAAATTGAGAGTTTGCTCCAGATGAGGATCTCCATCTCTTCCCTCTTCCTCGATCAATTTTAGAGGGCAAGGGTAAGAGCCCAGTGTTAATACTTGGTTGTTTCTTTTCAAGTCTTTAATACTTTACCTGTCTCTAATGTCTGTTTTCCCTTGCAGCTCTCCGTCAGCCACAAAAGAACTTTCGCCAATCCTTCATTCTCAGCAAGGATTTGAAGAAACTCTTGGACTTGCCAGTCCAAAAACGGAAGGCGCCTCTGCTTCTTAATTTCATTCCGACATACAAATCAACTCTTCCCGACGTTCCCAAGAGAAAAAAGAAGAGCTTATCTCCTCCCTCTGCCACAACTCCACAAGCCGTATCAACATCTCGGACAGACCAAGGATCAACATCTGATCCAGCAGAACAGCCGTCTACTTCGGCCCAATACCTGATCCCACCATCTCAACAAAACGTCGTCGACGTCTTGTTCTTGCAGCCGAGATGGGTCGCGCAAAACCAGTGGCCAGAGATCTCTTAGCCAATATCCCAACTGGTGTTGATGCTCAATCAACACAAGCCCTGCCTCCGCAGAAGCCGAAAAGAGTTAAGAAGGCTCAACCAAAGGCCAAAGTGACTCAAGTTGAGACTGAAGACACTTTGCCAATTTCCAAGCTGGCTCCAAGTGAAAAGGCTGCCTCTGTCCCTACGAAGAGGTCTGCTGAAGCCTTTCCTTCTGAATCTACCAAGTCCAAGAGGCCGAGGTCATCTGCAACGACCTCGGGGTCTAAGAAGCCAGATGCCCCCTGGGCCCTAGAAATCACCTTGGAAGATAAGCCTGTAATGGCTAGTGATAGCGCCGACGATATAAATGTCGGCGTTGCACTTAGTACTGCACTGCTTCTTCCAGGCGACCTGGAGCGAAACGCTGAATTCAGTGAGTATGAGAACTACGCTCTTATGCTTCAACGCTCTATTCAGGTAAGTGTTGTTGCTTGGTACTTTTTCTTTCTTCTGCTTTATTTCATACTTAGAATATTTTCTGATATTTCTGTTTCTTTTCAGGCCATCCAGCATGCCCATTCTTTCTCAATGCAATCTTTTGAGAATCGTGAGAAGCTTGCCGAGAAGACGAGGGAGGTCTCCACACTTCAAAAAACCAACAAGAGCCTGCAGTCAAAGATGAAGATGCTGGAGGACCAGGCCGAAGTTACAATCAAAGATAAAGATGAGGCCGAGGAAAAGGTTGGTGCCACTGAGGCAATAAACAAAGTTCTTCAAGCCCAGCTGAAAGAGGCTGAGGAAAAAATGGCCCAGGCCCAGAGGGAACTTCAAGATGCCCTAGCCACCAAGGAGGCCGAAATAAAAGATGCCGATGAAAAGGCGTATGCTCAGGGCATGGCCGATGTGACAGAGGCTTATGAAAAGCAAGTCAGGCAAGCATGCAACAAGGGTTTCTCCCTTGCTTGGATGACTTTGCTAAAAAAATTGATGTCCCTGAAGACTCCTCCCTGAGGAACGTTGATGCCATTCCCCTGCCATTTCCTCCAACTCCACCTCCTAGTGAATCTGATACTGAGGATGAGGCCGAGGAGGAAGTTTTGGTAAGAAAACAAAAAGAGGCCACAGTGACCAAATCTTCTCCACAAAATGAGCAAGTCCTAGACTTGACTCAAGATGAGGATGCTGAGGAGGTTCCTGACAATGCTGTGGCTGAGAAGACATCGGCCGTTGTTCCTCTTGCTGACAAGAGTGTAGATGAAACTCTTGCAGAAATCGACGCCGAGCTCGCGGCGAAAAAGGCGGCTGAGGTGGCTTCTCAACAGCCTTCCGAGGTTTTACCCCAAGTTGCTGCTGATGCTGAGGAACCTTAATTTTCATGTTTTTCTTCTTTTGTCTTTTGTACTCTTGTACTTTTTGTTTTTCAGACAATGTAAGCTCTGCAAATGGCCGACGTTCCTCTTTGTTCTTTGAATATCTAATTCAACTTTCCTTCTCTTGAATGCTTGTGCCTTTATCTTCTTTTTATTGTTTTTGCATGATTCTATACTTAGAATATTCTGCATGTCTTTAATATACTCTTCCTTCTTTGTGCAACCTTCTCGGGGTGAATTACCTCGGTTAACAATGATCTCGGTTTAACTTCAACTTGTAAATTGCTACAAATTTCAACAAGTGTTAAACATAACATCGGTTTAACTTCAACTTGTAAATTGCTACAAATTTCAACAAGTGTTAAACACAACATCGGTTTAACTTCAACTTGTAAATTGCTACAAATTTCAACAAGTGTTAAACATAACATCGGTTTAACTTTAACTTGTAAATTGCTACAAATTTCAACAAGTGTTAAACATAACATCGGTTTAACTTCAACTTGTAAATTGCTACAAATTTCAACAAGTGTTAAACATAAATTTATAACTCTCTACCCCCTAATGTGAACCTGAGTTCCACTTGGGTTTTCATTATTCATGTCTTCAAGAAACCACATTATGCATCTTTATCAGTCATAAGTATTGAAGAATTCTGTTAAGATTTTATTGATGTCGTCGGTAAATAAACAAGAAAAAACTAATGATAGAAGAATTTTAAATTACAAGTGTTCCAGGGTCTTGGCAATGCTTTGCCCTCATTATCTTCAAGCCGATATGCCCGATTGCCCAATACCGAAGTGATTCTGTAGGGTCTTTCCCAGTTTGGGCCAAGCTTGCCCTCCCTGGGATCCTTCTTGTTGTCGACGACTTTTCTTAGGACTAGGTCGCCGACTTGAAATTCCCTTGGATTAACCTTCTTGTTATAAGCTCTAGCAAGCTGTTGCTGGTATGCTGCAAGCTGTATTGCAGCTTTCTCTCTTCTCTTTTCTAGAAGATCCAGATCTCGGGCTAAGAGTACATCATTAGTCCCGTTCTCAACTCCCTGGGTTCTGATCCCTGGTGTAACAAGCCCGGGGGGACCTCGCTACAGTTCGGACTCGAATTGTGTCACGGTTCTTAATCTGAACCAAAGAGTCCAAATCCGGCAAATCGTTTTGAGAAAAACAGATTTTTTGAAAGAAGTGCCAAACATGGACTGCTTTGCCAGATACAGAGTCGCCACCTAAATATTTTATTTTGGGAAATTTAGGAAACCCTGACTCATGCCTAAGGCCACGTGTCCGTCATCACCAAAGTTGCCTCGGCTCGGGAACTTGGGTACGATTAGGGAAGGTCACTTCGTGAGCACCCCCGCTCGCCCGATCAAAGATCGGCCTCTACTAACCATGATATCAAGTTTTGAAAACATTATGTGTTCTTATTCCGGTTATTAGCCTAGATTTACTATGTGATGCGCACAGCATACAAGTATAGACCAGGCCGCCTGAATTGGAACAAAACATTTCATGTTTGCTTTTGAAAGATGGTTTGCTACTCGCAAGTAGGCTTAAAATGCAGATTTTTCCATCCTCAGGTGGGTTTAGAAAAAAATGGTTTTGCCACTATCTAGTGGGCTTAAAACTCACAGTTGATGATTTGTCCCAATCCAAACAACCCAACCTTCACCCACAGGCATTCAATCACATAAGAAAATAGCGTCATGGTAAGCATGCTATCATGGAAATTACTCACACGCATGCAAGGATGCTAAAGCGTAAAAACTTACCGAGTACTCCAAGCCAAAACAGAAACTGATTAGAAATCATGTATGATCCTAATTATACGGAAATGCCTAATGCAACACATGCAATAATGCAACTATAGCAGGCTCGGCTATTCTAAACATGGCATATGGAATGCTACAGCTAACATGTATTCAACTCGGAATTGAAGTACAAATGCAATTAGTATGATGCGCCGAGCCCAGTGCGTGCAAGACGGATGAATGAATGCAAACATGCTATCATACTGTATGCTAATTGAAACATGCCCTAATCTAACCATCATAAGCGGGTAAATAAAAGGGAAAGAAAGACGTGGGGTTGGAAGACATACATCACACTCACGCACACTTATTACAACATTGCCCTCGTGCAGAGGGTCCAAATAAATAATATACAGTCCCAAATGAATAGTACAGTCCGAATAAATGCAAAATCCTAATTAATTTACAAATTAATCTAGGAAAGCTGTAAACTAGCATGCAAGCTAGGGGACCGCCTTGACTTTGCTCCGGATGATGGATGATGCATGTTTGAGCTGCTTTGCGCGGAAATCCACTGCGATGCCCCAATTAGCCTCTGTTTGCAATTGTTCTTGGAAAGCGCGCCAAGCTCCGGAAGGCTGCTGATTCTCGATTTGCTGCAACAGAGAGCAGGAAAGGGGCATGGCAATGTATTTTCACATATGTATGCTTGACTACTCTTCAGGGAGCGTAGTCCTCGATCCTCGTGCCACCAATCACGCATATCGATGCATGATGGCCGAGGAGTCGAATTCCACGACTTAATATAGAATGAATGTACATGAAAACATAATAGGGCTTAGACTCCATCATGGATAATCCGGAGTGTCGGCGACAGGGAATTGAGAGACGTTCCGTCACTCGGAGTACGAAACGTCCCTCGTTTCCCGTGCTCGGGCTAACTCCTATCCCAAGCACAATGCAATGCATGACATGCATGAATGCGACTAACATACACCCTAGCATACTCAATGCTATGAAATGGCATACACAATACATAATGGACTTACACCAACATGAGTGGACCTCAGCCACACTCACATAGGAGGCCATTAGATGGAAATGAGAAACTCAAAATGCGTGCACGCGTGCACGCAAACCGAGGACCGAACCTAGGGCACGAATGCCACTCTACCAAAGCATGGCAAGGCATGGAATATGACATACAAGCATGCAAATTTCAGTACCAAAATATGATGCAAAACAGCCCCGAAACATGGAAACATGGCACCCGATGCATGAAATGAGACTCGATACTCGAAACTAGGCGCATGGAATGACTTATAGCTATACAAAGAATGCATTATTTGAACATGAAGTATGAAGAAAGAATCAAGACAGTCCCAAAAAAAGCATATTTCTAGTTTTAAGCAAGGCCAAAAGGTGAGCACAAATAAGGCTAAGCTAGCATGCAAAAATGGCCCCGAAAGAGAGATAAAGAAGCAAGTAGCAGATGGAAGCCTTAAACAGTGAAGATCCCTTCAACAAAGTTGAATAAGGGCTCAAAACAAGCCACTTTACAGTTTGAAACAAGCCACGAAAGTAAACAAAAGTGGGCCTAAAACATTATGCAAGAAAAAGGCCAAAAGAGGGACAAAGAAGCAAGTGATGGCTGCTGGCCTCAAACAGAGGAGGGCCCTTCAACAATGTTGAAGAGGGGCCCAAAACATGGTATTTTACAGTTTATGACCAAACCCAAAACAGTGCACAAGCAAGCTTAAAATACTATGCAAAATAAGGCATAAAAGAGAGCTTTAACACAAAGAGCAACAAGGAAGCCTCAAACAACAAAAGACCCTTGATCAAACATGAAGAGTGGGTCCAAATAAGGCTATTTACAGTTCGGACCAGAACCCAAAAATACAAGCACAAGGAGCTAACAAAACATGCAAAAATAGGGCCAAAAGAGGGATAAAGAGGCAAGTGACAGATGGAAGCCTCAAACAGTGAAGAGTCCTTCAACAATATTGAATAAGGGCTCAAACCAAGCCACTTTACAGTTTATAACCAAGCTCAAAACAATTTACAAATAGGCCTAAAATACTATGCAAGAAAGAGGCATACAAGAGAGGTAAAGAAGCAAGTGGTAGCTGGAGATCTTAAACATGGAAGGACCCTTAATCAAACATGAAAAAGGCCTCAAAACATGACTATTTTCAGTTAGGGCCGGAGCCCAAAAATGTAAGCAAGTATGGCTTAGATATAGAACAAAATAAAGCACAAAAGAGGGAGAATGAGGACTCACCCTTGTAGACCAAACTTCAGCAGCTCTTGGCTTGAGAAAGGGTGCTCCTAAGCTCTGAAAAACCAGCTCCAAGTGTTGGAAAGGTGGTGGTGGTGTGGTGCTAGGTGGTGGTGTAGAAATGGTGTAGGATTTGGGAGGTTTTGAGGGTTGAAGTGTAGAGAGAGAGAGATTCAATGTAGGAGCTCCAAAGGGTTTTTTGTAACCCTCAAAACTGAAGGGGAGGGCCTGGTTATATAGGCACAAGAGTGGGGGAAAAAAGGGGGGAAATGAAATTCAAGTTTTCCCCCAAAAAGTTGGCCCCCCGGATACAAAATCTGGGGGGAAAAGGAGGGTATATTTGTAATGTACCAACAGTGAGGAGCAAGGCCGACTGGTTATTTAGGGTTTAGGTGGCCGTTCGGCCCTCCCCATGGCCGGCCGACCAAGGGTCAAAAGGGTCAAGACTGATTAGTGGCCGGCCATGCCAAAAAGCTGGCCTCCATGTGTGCACAACACAACCATGTGGTCAAAAATTGGAGAAGGTGAACCAGGAGAGAGAAAGCCCATTTTTGGAGGGGTTCAAAAGGGTCAAACACAATTACTGGCCGGCCATATGATATTGGTGGCCTCCCAGGTGTCTACAACACAAATATGTGGTTTAGGGCTAGAAAAAGTGGTCCAAGGGTGGTCAACATTGGCTTTCTAGTGAGAAAAACGGGCGACGAGGGCGATGAAGAAATAAAACTGGTTGTCAGAACAATTACTGGCCTCCCTCTTCTACGACCTTCCTAACAATGAAACAGAGGTCCCTGCCAAAAATGAACTCAAACCGATGCAAAATGAAGGTTCGGGGGCCGAAACGTGCAGCCCGGGGCCCCGAAAACTGACTGTTAAGCACAGGAGGTGGCGTTCGACCACGAAGTTGGTCTCTCGAGCCACAGTGTCTCTCAAAAGGGAGGAAATAAGGTATGTGCCAAAAATCGGAGCAAACGGAGGTGGTTAAACGGTCCCGAACCGAGGCACATGGCCAACAGCTCCGAAAAACCAGAAGCTGGGTTCCAAACGGGCAAAATGGCCTACGACCACGAAACGTAGCCTACGGCCACTGAGAGATGATCTACGAGACCTCTCCCTCCCTTCGGGAAGAGAAAATAGAGAAAACAGAGCCTGGTTCGCAAACCGAGACAAAGTATGAAAGAGTCCGGAAGTCTGGAGGCAAGGCTCGCAGCCGAGACTCTGAAACCTCTGAACGAGCACGATATGCAGCATCACCAAGTGCTCAATCGGTGACGTCTGAGTCTTAAGGTCGGTCAAAAATGGGGTGTCTACAGTTGCCCCTCTTTGACAAAACTCGAAAGTCACAAGTGACGGGAGTGAATGTCAAAGCCTAGAGACGACCCATTTTTGACAAGGCCGAAGACTTAGACAAACACACAAGATAAACCAAGAATGCGCCCGCAGGCATGCCCGCAGGCAGGGGGCAAAATGCAAAGCGAAATGCACGAAGCCAGATGTAACTTAGTGATTATGCAAATGCAACAAGCTGTAATGAAGCAAATATTCGCAAATAGATGCAACAGTTTTAAGCAAGAATGCAAAGCAACAACTACATTTCATGCAGTTAGGAATGCGGAGAGTTATTCAATTCTCGCCACGTCTCATACGGAGAAGATACAATACCTGCGCATTCGTCTGGTCGCACCAGCTCAAATGAGCCGTACATACAATATCGTGCCTGAAAAGAAGAAACTTAACAAGCACAATGTATTTATCAACATATGTTCAACGTGATATCAATGCAGACAAACGTGGTGCCGATGGGTGAGTGCATCGTAATGCGAGAAGGAACGCGTGACAACGCAGTTTAAGCACGGAGGCTTGGTAATATCAAGGAGACGTGCATAACAATGCAAGTATATGCATGAGAATGTGAGTTATGTGCACAACAATGCAGAACAAGCGTAAACCAGGATGTATGTTTGTCACAAAACAACGAGCAAGGAAATGCGCGTTTCGGCGAGGGCGACTCGATTGCGGCCTCCGGTTCACCTCGGAGAGGTTACAACATGTTCAAAAAGGATACATCTCACTTTCGATGAGTGATGATGAGACACGCATCGGAAGTTGAAGCTGAAGTTCCGGCGGAGCGATTTCGCGACAGAAAGTGCATTTCTCTTGTACTTTTTCAGGTCTCGGGGACTCCGAT
>JAPPVO010004427.1:0-20189 GCA_030407325.1 Camellia japonica | reverse complement strand
GAACAACCTCCAAGGGCCTCAGCTCCAAGGTAAGGTGTAATGGTGGGTGTTTGTGAGCAATAATAAGCCTAAACACACACCAAAACAAAAGAGGGAGAGAGAGAGAGATATAGAGATGGAGGATATATGTAAACCCTAACCCTAAAGCTCAAGCTCTTGGAAAATGTTGTCTAAGTTGTCTAACCCTAAAAGAGGGAGAGGAGGCCTCCTCTTATAGACAATTTAGTCTTGTAAAGCTCCGAAGGAGGCTAACAAGAGGGCATCCCTCCATACACGTGTATGGAGGGGGTGAAAGTGCATGCAGCGCATGAAAATATCTGCAAAAGCAGATGCACAGTGGTCGGCCGACCAAAAATGCAATGACCAAAAAAGATAGCCGGCCGGCCATTTATAGTGCCGGCCGGCCAAACATTTGGCCGGTGGCAACAAAACACAGCCGGTGGCCTCAAGCCATGGCCGGTGGAGTATGGGGATGGCCACAAGCCATTCCCTGCCCCTCCAAGGCAAAGCACAATGTGTGTGCAAACCAGACACGAAACAGTCAGTCGAGAGAATCCTGAGGCAAGGCGCGGAGCCTGAGACCTCCGGGAACTCAAGACGAACACAAACATGGATGATCACCGAGTGTTCAAGCGGTGATGTCCAAGTCTTGAGGACGGTAAAAAATGGGTGTCAACAGTTGCCCCTCTTTGACAGAACTCGAAAAGTCATTACAATGACGGGATGAATGTCAAAGCCCAGAGACGACCCATTTTTGACAAGCCGAAAGACTTAGACAAAGCATGCAAGACAAACAAGATATGCGCCCGAAGCAGGGGCAAAGATGTAAGACAATGCACAAGCCGGGCATAACTTATGATCATGCAAAGAAAGCTATAACGAGCATAATAATGCGACAGTTTTAAGCTAGCATACACCAAACTACACTACAATGCCGAAAGGATGTAAGAGAATTATGCCATTCTCAATACGTCTCACTCGGAGGATACAATACCTATGCGGTTCATCTGGTTGCACCAGCCTCAAATGAACCGTACATACAATATCGTGCTTGCAAAGAAAGCAACTTAACAGGTACGATGCCGTTAGCAACATGCATAACATGCAAAATGAATGCAAAATGATATGTAATATATACAAAACTATGTATAATAATGCAAATGAAAATGCAATGCAATTGAAACAACGCAAACGAAATGCAATGCAATTGAATCATGATCCAATCATGAGCGGTTCAAAACCACACAAATGTTGAATAGATTGATGGAAGTAACAAGTTCGTCTACCATAGAAAAGGTGCCGCAACCCTCAAAGCGCGTACACATACAGAACTATGAGTGATGTAGACGGACACAAGGACAAGTATTGGGTGGAATGACATAAGTGGGGAAACAACCCGCTAATGAAAGGACAATGATCCTAATGCTGGATGCAAAAAATTACACTACAATGTAATATATACAGTGGATATGGTGCGCGGGCCAAACCAAATCTTGCCTAGGAAGGGCATTACCCAAACGAACCGCGTTTAACACAGAAAAGGTGTCGCAACCCTCAAACCAAGTTCATAAAGGAATAGGCGCGTACACATGCAGAACTGTGCTTTAACGTGAAAAGTATGAGCACATACCAAACCAAGCTCAACAAGGAGAGGTGCGAGCCATGGATGGAAGAGGTGATGCAGTGGATGCATGCAAGCTACAATGCGATATTTACAATATGCAATGGAACAGATATATACAGCGGAAATGCATGACATAGGCACTATATACAATGAAATGCATGACATATGCATTATTTACAATGATGCATGACATATGCACTATCTACAATGATGCATGACATATGCATTATTTACAATGTAATGCATGACATATGCAGTATTTACAATGGTGCATGACATATGCAGTATTTACAATGAAATGCATGACATATGCAGTATTTACAATGTAATGCATGACATATGCATTATTTACAATGAAATGCATGACATATGCACTATTTTTTGTTTTTTTGTTTTTTGAAATGCATGCTGCATGGAGTGCGCGACAACGCAAGTAGCTTGAAATGCATGACAATGCATGAACTTCTTTTTTTTTTTGTGCGCGACAACGCGTGGCTTGAGATGCATGAAAATGCAAATGAAATGTGCACATCAATGCACCAAAGGTCTTGCACCTTCCGAGGATTTAAGGTCTCCTAGACCGTTGAGTGCACAGGACGGTGTGATGCGCAAAATAGCGCGATTGAATGCATGCAAAATGCAATGAGATGCGCAAAATAGCGCGATGCGTTAGATAACGCGAATGCACAAGACAGTGCAATGCGCAAGATAGCGCGATGAATGCATGCAAATGCAATGAGATGCGCAAAATAGCGCGATGCGTAGACAACGCGAGTGCACAAGACAGTGCGAATGCGCAAGATAGCGCGATTGAATGCATGCAAAATGCAATGAGATGCGCAAAATAGCGCGATTGAATGCATGCAAAATGCAATAAGATGCGCAAAATAGCGCGATTGAATGCATGCAAAATGCAATAAGATGCGCAAAATAGCGCGATGCGTTAGACAACGCGATGCACAAGACAGTGCGATGCGCAAGATAGCCGATTGAATGCATGCAAAATGCAATGAGATGCGCAAAATAGCGCGATGAGAATGCGATGCACAAGACAGTGCGATGAGGTGCGCAAGATAGCGCGAATGAGATGTGATGCACAAGACAGTGCGATTGATTTGAAATGCACATGGGGCAACTTTCGAGTTTTGTAAAAGACAAAAGGATACGGAAAGGATACACCTTGCACGAATTCGAGTGCCACGCACAGAAGACACGGTCCGAGGTCAAAACGGAGGCCGGTTGAGCTTCGGAAATGCCTTTTCTTGTACTATCTTGAGCAATGAAGGCCCCAAACTACAGATCTGACCCAAACAAGGTTGTAGGAGGCTCACCGGCCAGAAGGGGAAGTCACCGGCCATCCACCGGCCATCAAAACACATCACCGGCCAAATATTTGGCCGGCCGGCCAAAAATGTAGCCGACCGGCCAAAAATGCCTGAATCGGGGCAGTTTTGTCCTTTTGGCTTGGGTCTTTTAAAATAGGGTTCCAAACCCTATTTTCTTTACTTTCCTTAGCCGAAATCTCTTACTCTCTCTCTCTAGAGTATTTCCCGAGCCTTATTCTCCGTTTTTCTTTGGTTTTAGCCCCCGTTTCATCGTTCGATTCGCGATCTCCTTCGCGTTTCAAACATTTTGAACCGAACATTTCTTTGTTTCGGTGTTTCCTTTGCTATTTCCACTTTTTGGGGTTTGTTCCCCTCGTGTTCCTCTCGATTTCTATACCTTTTCCACTTCCCGGCTTTTCCGGCCATTTTCCACCCTCTCGGGGGTTGACTTTTCGTTGACTTTTCACATTCTAGCCCGGTTTTCACTTTTCCGGTCGTTTTCTCATCACCTTTGATATGGCGGATGATATTCCACGGGCGGGACTCCCCCGGAGCATGAGATGGACCCAGAGGCCGAGCTCCTTCCCTTGAGCGTCCGCCCGTTCGACCCGGCGACCTACCGGCCGGCGATTCACATTCTGCCTCCCGACGGACTTCGTCAGTTCAGGAGCTTTGAGAGGGGTGTGCCACCCGAGCTATTACTACGTGAGCCAGAGTCACATCTGTCACACGGCGCCTCCGAGGTACATTCTTTCCCTGTTTCATTTTCCGCAATGTAGAACGCTTAACTGCCATAGTTGATTCTTAACTGCTTAGCTCGAATACACTGATGCACTGTACACTGTAGTTGACTGTGAACACACTTGCAACTGATATCTGTTTGAATCTGAACACGCGCACACACACTGCACTTACCCTGAACCACTCAAACATACTGACACATCATTCACTGTAGTTCACTACGAGCACACCAGCAACCGATATCTGTTTGACCTTGAAAACGTGCACACACGCTATATCTGTACTGAACCATGCAAACACACTGACACATCGCATGTTGTAGTTTACTGTACGCACACCGGCACCCGGTATTTGTTTTGGAATTTGAACACGCGCACACACTGCGTATCATTACCAACTCTAAATGCTTTTCAAAACTGTATGTTTTATCTTGCTTCGCAATTGTTTGCTTGAAAACAGGGAGATTCCCATACCGTCCGCGGTATGGGAATATTGCCGCTCGAGATTGGTACGCGGAGCTACCCGATGCGGTTCGCCAGATCGTGGACCAGGCCGGGTTCGGTGCGTTCTGCAGAGGACTTTCCAGACTCACCACGAGCAGGCCTCTCCTTGCCGCTCTAGCGGAGAGGTGGTGGGACACCACCGACTCGTTCCACCTCTCCGCCACGGGAGATATGACGATGACTCCCTATGATTTCTCGATGCTCACAGGCATCGGGGTAGGGGGTGATCCGATCCCCTTTGATACCGACATGGACGAGTGGACGGCTGCTCAGATCTACCTGCTCGGCGAGGTGCCGCCTCTTGCGCGTCCCGGCTTCGTCCGATACTCATGGTTCGAGGTCCAGTTCAGGGTTCAGCCAGCCCTAGTTGAGGAGGCTCCGATGACTCAGGAGGCTGTGGAGCGATATGCGCGGCTTTCTCATGTTCCTGCTGGGGACGACTATTTTGCCGACCGCGAACACCGTGCCCCTCTGTCTGCTCAGCGCTCTCTCGTGGACGTCACACAGATCCTGCGCTATGACTGGGGTGGCGCCGCTCTGGCCACCCTCTATGGGTACATGAGCTCAGCTTCCCGTGGCAGCGGACAGTTGCTCGGGGGCTACTGGCGTGCTTGGGAGGTACATTTCTTTTTCTGCTTTACTTTCCTGCTTTCTATTATCTGTACTCTGTACACTGCACACACTGCGATCTGCTTCACGCTGACTGTATACTGCACACACGGCACACATATACTCTGCTTTACACCGACTGTACACTGCTCACACTGTACACTCTGCACAATACACGGCTCTGTTATTTCTGCTTTATTCTGCATTCTGCTTTATCTGATAAGCATACTGGTATTTACTTTGCAGTTGTGGGTCTACGCCTACTTTCCTAGACTAGCCCAGTGCCCGATGTGGAGACTCCTCTTGTCATTCCGTTCTCCGCCGTTTGACGTCAGGTGTGTGCGGAGACCTCGGGAGTCTTTCATCTTCTTCCGCCGCTATTTTGACACCATCACCCCCGCGGAGGTATGTTTTCAGAGTTTATTTAAGCTTCGCTTTGCACTGTATTTTTTCAATAACAGATAGATAACAAACTGCATTTCATTTCCAGATTACCTGGCAGCCTGGGCTTCAGTGCCAGCCGAGTTTCGGGCGCGGTTTGTAGGTGCGGAGGAGACTGCCCGCTTCAGGCTTCTGCTGGAGGGCCCGGTCTGTCGGGCTTGGTACCTGGGTGAGCGTTTCCTACGCCAGACCCTAGGGTTACCAGAGCAGATAGTCCCGGTTCACCCTCCTGAGCATATGAGGGATACTGAGAGGTTCACTTCTGAGCAGATGGCCGACTACACGATCGGCTGGGACGCGATCCGCTTCAGAGGCATAGGCGACTACAGAGAGTACGTGCAGACGTATATCATGCGGCCTTTGAGCGGTGGTCGTCGAGTTGAGGGAGAGAGGCCCGTGGCGCCGGCGGCTAGGGCAGGGGCGGGGGTTGGAGCAGGAGCGTCGAGGAGAGTTCGGGTCCGCGGCAGGGGTGGAGCTCAGAGAGGGCGGGGGGCTGGTTGGCCTGCTCTGCCCACGACGATGACATACAGAGGACAGGTGGGGGGCGACCTACCAGATCCCCTTTGCTCCTCCTCCGGCTGATCATGAGTTAGTCGGTTTCCACGACTTGCCTCCGGTATGTACTACTGCATTTTGCATCTTGCATTGTCGTTTCATTTCATTTCATTTCTTTTAATATTCTGCAGAATACTGACGCATCTAATACTTTTGCAGGCTTCCTCCGAGTACACCCGGCAGTCTCTGGAGCTGAATGCCTCCATGATGGGGATGTTACAGCGGACTTTTGACCTCCTGGCCCTCTATAGTATTCCGGTATGTTCTTCAACCACAGTCTCAAACCATACATAAACTGCTTCACATAATCTGATGCACTACGTAACTCCTGATAAACTGCTCACGGCATTCATACACTGTACTCATACATTGCATTCTGCACTGATAAACTGCTCACGACATTCACACACTGTACTCATACACTGCATTCTGCCTTGATAAACTGCTCACAGTATACTGATGCATTTGCCTTTTGTACTTTTCAGCCTCCCTTCCAGATTCCCACCGTAGGAGGTGTTCCAGCCAGGCCTTCTGTTCCTGCCGGAGGAGATGGAGAGGGCAGAGTATACCCCCGCACCAAGGCGGGGCGCACTCACGTTGGGAGTAGCTCTCGGGCGCCAGTTCCAGATGACGATGATGAGGAGGAGTCCGAGGCGGAGGCAGAGGCGGAGGCAGAGTCATCGGAGGAGGAGACCGGAGATGGCTCGGACTCGGGCTCAGATGACAGTGCTGATGATGCTCCTGGACCTTCGTCCAGGAAGAGGACTAGGACGGACCCTCAGGCCTGAGGCCACTTGATATTGATACAGATTTTTGCTGTTTTTCTTCTTTTTTGTACTTTTTCCTTTTTGGTTGGTAGCTAGGATACTTTGTACTGCCGCAGGCAGGTTTTGTTTCCAAAACTTATGTACTTGAAACAGATGATGAAATGAAACAAACTTTTTTTTTATCTGAAAAAGTGTTTACATCTTTACATTTCATACTTTGCACTGCATTGCATCATGCTACACCACATAACAATGGGATTGATCTGCACGTCTGAATATTAAACACTTGCATTGTAATAACCAAGTAATGAACCGGCCAATGGCAAAGCAACTCACACAACCCACTGCTTAGTCTGAACACTCGGCTCATACTCTGTTGGGGATTAATCTGCATACAGCCCGTAACACAGCATTCGGTTCATTCTGCACACGGCAACCCTGAGCAATAGTCCAATCTGACAAGACGGAATACGAAGGCGGAATCGGCTGAAACTGAAACACACTCAGATACCCAAATTTTCCCTTTCTTCTTTTGGTTCGCCTAAATGTAGAGAATGGCACAGCACTCTGAGCATAAACGATTTTTGAAATTGAAAAAGGGTTTTTCAACCGGGGTATCGAGCCTACAACTGAACACAGCGGGAAAGACTCAAACAAAAGGTACACGACCTAAACACAACGAAACACGCTTGGAAAAGACCCAAAACGAAAGTTGGGCTAAACAAGACAAAAGACACGACACACGGACATGTTTACAAAACGAGAGACCTCAAATCTCGAGGAGCCAGTTCCTCCGGGTATGTTTCCCACCCTTTCTGATTTGTGATTCTCACATCACTCGGCCCTCAGGCTCGGTTTTTCTCTCAAAACCCTTTTCTTACTTTTCTCTCAACTTACACCTCTCTATTCTTTATTCTCTCATTTTTCGTCCCTCCCCAGGGTATTGATAGATGAATAGGAAGTCGCGGGTTCACGCCCAACACTATTGGCTCGCGGCTATTTCTTCCG
This sequence comes from Camellia japonica, assembly GCA_030407325.1. Taxonomy (NCBI): domain Eukaryota; kingdom Viridiplantae; phylum Streptophyta; class Magnoliopsida; order Ericales; family Theaceae; genus Camellia; species Camellia japonica. Next base: position 12,616 of record JAPPVO010004427.1, on the reverse strand, counting down.
GTGACGTCTAGTCGATGTTCCAGACAGGAAATGGTGTATCTTGATCTGTCCCAATTTGTGCTTCGCACTTGGCTTAATACCTCGTTGTTTGGAGGATATTGAGAGCTTTCAGCCCTTTACAGACAGCTTTAGCTGTGCCTTCTTCCGGCGAATAGGGTGCCCTTCTGGCAAGTATGTTGATGACGGGGGAAAGACAGAACACCTGACTCGACTGTGCCCCTAGTTCATCACTTTGACCATTTTTTGTTTTGGTTTTCTACTAAAACAGTTTTGACCAAAATGAGAGTTAGATTAACATGCTTGTTCGATTTTTGATTTGAAAATCATGCAAGTCAGGCTATAAGCACTGAAAATTTTCCCTTTTGGGTCCCAGAAATGGTCTAGTTTTGGAAAATGAAATAGTTTTCGAGAAAATAGTCAACCTCAGTAAAAATTTTCAAAAACTATTTTTGCAAACGGCCAATGCTAAACGAGCATGGAACCTACCCTCGAGATGCGCAACCTCGGATCGGAGGCAATGGAAAATTGCCCCTTGCTTGAAAGGGGTGCATGGCAACGGAAAGTTGCCCCTGGTTTAAACGGCGACTCATGGCAACTCATGGCAACGGAAAGTTGCCCCTTGTTTGGATGATGCCGCAGCATGCTGAAAACCAGTCCTCATCGGTGATGATTGCAAACGAACTCTCGGACACGGAGAAGACGAAGACGGTCAAAACCAATATATGGACACAGTCACTGTGAAAGCGTTGGTGGCTGGACTTCAAGAGGAAGTTGACTGCGTAGTTCCGGTTGTCACAACCGAACTATCGGATTCAGAGGAGGCAAAGGTGATCAAAACCATTACATGGACTGAGACGCTATGAAAGCGTTGGGGGCTGGACTTCAGGATGAAGTTGCCTACGTATCCCAAACATGGGAATCAAGCCTTACGTAGTTCCGGTTAAGGTACACTCGGGTATTTTAACCTTCACTTTTTAGGCTCTAACTTTTGCCAAGGTGCCCGATGCGGGTTTTCGACCTTGCGAGCTTCTTTTCTTTTCTTTTTCTTTTTCTCTTTTTTGCATATATTTTTTTGCTTTTTTTTTTTTTTTGCTTTTTTTGTATGTTTTTTTTTCTTTTTTTTTTTTTTGTATATATTTTTCCTTGCTCTAACTTTTGCCTGGGTCGCCCTTCCGGGTTTTCGGCCCAGCGAGCCTCTCAAAGGGTAAAAGTGTAACAAGTCCATGCCAAATGGTTTCGAGATTGAAGCCCTCTGTATCCAGGAGAGTGGCTGTTGTATTGATTTGCAGAAGGATCCATCTTTGGCTCTTCGAGCACATCTGACATTTTGCTGCCCCTAGTTCAAAGGGGTGCTTCTGATCTAGTTTCGCAAGCTTCTGTTGACGATGTCTGACCTCTTGATCTGACTTTGGTGCCTCTTGTTCGAGGGCTGCTCCAAACCTGGCCACACGGGCCTTACGTGGCGGTTGACCGTTGAACAGTCGGATTGTGGTCAAGGCTTGAAAACAAATGGATTGAATCTTGAGGCTGAGAGCGATCCTAGGCTGCACAATCTTAAGAGCGATTCCGTACAAGTCTTCACAGGACTGCGCAAAACATTTTGTTTTTGAAAGTTTTTAAGAAAGCGACAAATCGCTCGCGCTGAAGATAGTACGGAACCAATCTGGATCAAGCCAGGGTCCTTCTCAGTACTCACGCTAACAAGCATGATTTCATTCATTAAGGCTTAGCATGCCTTCTTTCTCTCAAATTGATCAAAGTTTTGCAACCCGAGGATTCCTTCCTCTTCGTTTTTATCACCACAGTGTTCAAAAAGGTTTTGAAAAACTTAGGTCATTACAATGATTTTCAGGGCACAGAGAGCAGGTGGAATGCACGGCCGTTCGATCCAAATCCTCTGGCACAACTAGCTCAAAATAACATTAAGCACGGAAACATGATAGCCGCAGCTGTTTCATTCAGATTTCCTGATTGTAACTGGCTCCACAGCAGAGACAGACTCAAAAAGAAAACAAAAGGGTAATTACAAAACAAAACGGTGTTCGAGGCGACAACCCCAGAATCACCTAACATTCTATACAAGGGGACCGACTTGCTACAACAAGACAGACCCTTAAGCAAAAGGACTGACTCAAGACAAAGAGACAGACTCAAAACAAAACAAAAGACTGACTCGACACCCAAGCCAGAATTTACAAAACTAGCATTCGGATGCTCAAAAATGTGTGCCAGACGCCACATCAAAAATACACCGGGCGCCGCCCGCAGGTGGTCCAATCCCGATTACATACTCAGTATCAGTATCCTCAAAATCCAAGAGCTGGTAGTAACAGACTTGGCTGAGGTGGGTGGGAGGATAACCTCGTTGTCGATCAAATCTTGCACCTCATGACGGAGGCGGAAACAATTATCGGTAGCATGTCCTGTTTGCTGGTGGTACGCGCAGTACTGAGTAGCATCATGCGTGAGAGGGAGATTCTTCGGGAGAGGCCGAGGCTCCAGGGGTTTAAGGTGTCCCCTTTCGGCCAGGATCTGAAGTGCCTTCGACAAGGCATATAAGAGCATGAAAGACCCTGCCCTCGGGGCAGGTACTTTGAAGTCTGAGTATTCTTGCTAGACGCACTAGCGAAAGGGTCGGCAGGCACTGCCTTGACTTTCTGATCTTTCCCGGGTGCAGGGTTGGGGGAAGGAACTGTTCTGGCATGACGGGGCCTATCCCGGTTTTCTGATTGACTTGAACTACCCTCAGGTGGAGTGGGGAAACATCCTCCACAGTTTTACAACTGCGGATATCTGTTGCTTTTCATCCCCCCGGCTTTCAAGGCCTCGACTGCCCACAGCAGTTGTTCAATGGGATCAGCATCGCCTTCACTTTGTCTTACCTCTGGCCTCAGCCTGATCAAGGGTTTGGGTTGATGTTGATACGTCATTGTTAGGGACATACCTCGGGTTGGCTAAGTTCAATCACAATCCGTCCCAATAGGGGGCTCCTGGTACAAAATTCCCGGCATATGGTGGCTGGTGGCGAAGCTGACATTCCGTAGGCGAGATCCGCCACGGACCTCTGGAGGTCACCTATCATTCCCATCAATTCGAATGTGGTGGGCTCACGAGCCTGATACAACTGGGGGGTCCAGACCGGGTGCGCAACAGGCGACCTGGGTGGATGCAGTACATCGACATTGGTCTCACTTTGCAGAGTGATTCCTTGATCTAATGCGGCCGTCATAACCACGATCTCTTCCGAATTCTGCGTCATGATAAATCTTGCCTCAGCAAGGGGGAACACTGGCTATTCTGTATCAACTCTCTGAACTGAAAGGAAAAACAAGCAGCATTTCAGCCCAAACGGATCAAACATAGGTGTAGCCGAACAACTGTACTCTACTGCTGATCACTGTTCCCCAGAATCACTGCCCCAAAACACTGAATCGGATACCCACAGATATAACTGATTCTCACAAATACTGATACTGGTGCCCTCAGGCCTGATACTCAAACTTGCAGACTGATGTGCGCGTTCCCTGTAGAGATACACTCTAAAAGCACATAGCAAGTAAAGAGAGCCAAAACACCCCTATGTTGGGGTAGGGTTTCCCTGTCCTATTTTGTCAGGAGCTAGGGTTTCACTACGCACGCAGCGGTCTCAAACAACCTATAATCGGGTAAGCAACCTGTCCTAGTTTGGAATGGTCACTATGGATTCCGAATATGCACTAGGCCGATTGGTCGAAAAGGGTGCCCCGGTAAAACCGGGGTTTGCGTTCCCATACTGGCAGAGCCCGCAACCGGTCAGCCTTATGGCATGCTTTGACAAAGTCAAGCCTCCGGCAGACCGTTCAGGAATAGCAGATGGCCAACACGGTGTCCTAGGCGCACCAATGCACATGCAATGCAAAGAGACACATAAGCGAAATCAAAACAGGATATCACGAGTTCGAGTCAAGCTCTCTAAACTCCCCAGCAGAGTCGCCAGAAACTGTGGACGCGCCCCGAGGGACTTATGCTACCACAGTTCGGACTCGTTTTAGTTACGGTTCTAAATCTGAACCAAAGAGTCCAAATCCGGCAAATCGTTTTGAGAAACAGATTTTTTTGAAAGAAGTGCCAAACATGGACTGCTTTGCCAGATACAGAGTCGCCACCTAAATATTTTTTAATGGGGGAATTTAGGAAACCCTGACTCGGTGCCAAAGGCCACGTGTCCGTCATCACCAAAGTTGCCTCGGCTCGGGAACTTGGGTACGATTGGGGAAGGTCAGCTATGAGCACCCCCTCTCGCCCGATCCGAAGATCGGCCTCTACTAACCGTGATATCCATTTTTGAAAACATTATGTGTTCTTATTCCGGTTATTAGCCTAGAATTACTATGTTATGCGCGCAGCAAACAAGTATAGACCAAATCGCCTAAATTGGAAAAACATTTCATGTTTGTTTTGAAAAATGGTTTGCTACTTGCAAGTAGGCTAAAAAATGCAGATTTTGCCACCCTCGGGTGGGCTTTAGAAAAGATAGTTTTGCCACTATCTAGTGGGCTTAAAACTCACAGTTTTAATGTTATTCCAATTCAGGTAATTCAACCTCCATCCACAGGCATCAAGCAGTTATAACACATAAGCAGCTAGCGTCATGCTAATCATGCTATTATAGCAACACTCACACGCATGCGGTATGCTAAGGCATAAAAGCTTACAGTACTCCAAGCCAAAACAGAAACTAGTTAGTAATCATATGCATGATCCTAGTTCATGTTAAAATGGCTAATGCAACACAAGCAAAATGCAACTATGAATAGGCTTGGCTATCTAAAGATGACATGTGAAAATGCTGCACTAACAAGTATTCAACTTGGAATTGAAATACATGCAGTTAGCATGATGTGCCGAGCCCGGTGTATGTAAGACAAATGAATGGATGCACGCATGCATAGCATAAGTATGCTAAGTAAACATGTCCTATACTAACCATCAAAGCAGGTAAGTAAAAGGGAGAAAGAAGTGGGGGTTGGAAACATGCACAGACGCACCCACACTTATTACAAATTTGCCCTCGCTCGGAGGGACCGAAAGAATAATACAATTTAATTAACCTACAAGCTAATTAATTATTACAGACCACCTAATTAATTGACAAATCAATTGAATATAATTAAGCAGTAAACAGCAGCCTCGGGAAAAGGGTCCAATGCATGCGCGCTTGGTTCCGCTCGGAAGTCACTGCCATGCACAAGATGCCTCTGCTTTGGCTGTTATCCTCCTTTGAAGACTGTACAAGTCCCAGGGTTGCTTCTCTGAGTGTTGTAGAACACCACCGGCTAAAGGGATTGGTCATCGGCCATGTATAATGGTCACCGGCCACAAAATACTCCATCGGCCAAATATGGATGGCCGGTCGGCACTGAAGATGGCCGGCCGGCCAAATCTCCCTGCAGAAACTGATTTGACAGCAGCAGAGGACAATACTTGGCATGACAATGCATTTCAAGCAATGTATGCACCAACCACACTCCTTATCATGTGTATGACTCAAAGGAGGATGGGTCTCGATTCTCGGACCACCAATCACGCATTTCCATGCATGATGGCCCAAAGAATCAAGTGTGCATCTTGATATGGGATGCAATGCACATAAACACACAAGGAGGCCTAACCTCTATCACACTCACTTCAAGAGGTCAAGCATGCATGCCATGCAATGCAATCCTAAGCATGTGAGCTAGCATGCAACCATGGAAATGCAAAGAAGCATACAGGGTGAGCATGCAAACAAGCAAAGGATGGACTTAAACTAAATTAGGCACCCTTCAAACAAGCCTAAAACAGTGGCCAACAACTAAGGAAATGAGGCCAAATGCACATATAAGCATGCATGCAAATAAGGTCCAACACCTAGGCACATAAAGGCAACTTCCAAGCACACTTAAAGAGATTAAAACATGGACAATTAGCATGCACATTAAGCTCTGAAATCATGTCAAAAAGGTGCCAAACCAAGCAAACAAGACAAGCATGGCATGTAATTGGTCCAAATACTTGAGGCAAGCCAAGGAGACTTAAACCATGACTAAGTCAACCAAGCCTCACAAGGCCAAGGGGACTTAAAACAGGTTCAAGGCAAACCTAGACAATGCTAAGGGAACACCAAGATGGATCTAAGTGGTTTAAACATGCAAGCATACTCAAAGGCCTAAACAAGGGGCATAAGACAACAAGCTTCTAAAGCAACAAAGGAGTATCAAATGCAAGTATGCAAGCATATTATAAGGACTGAAATAACACGGTAAGTGGTTCCAAACCACTGAAATAATGCAAGGATGGCATGCTCATGGTCAATGCATCAAGGCATGCAAAGGGGGATTACATGGTAGCTATGCAAAGCAAAACATGAATGACCCGAATGACCAAAAACATACCTTGGATACATTAAAATAAGCATATAAGCTTCACAAAGCTTGGCCAAAACAAATGAGCATGGTAGTCTAAATGCTATGCATGTATTGAGGCAAATCATGGCATTACAAGGCATGTATGCTAAGCAAGCATGGTGTACCAAAACCAAGCAAAAATAGAGGTAATACATGGCAAAATACTACCAAATAACACTTAAGACATGGCCAACATGCACTTTAAATTAGATGCTCAAACATGAGGCAAAAAGGGCCTTTCAAGACAACAAGGAGAGGGGGTGGCCCTCTCCTTCCTAGGACCTCAAGGCACCATCCTCACCTCTAAAATCCCTCAAGATTTCAATGGTGAGGAGGCCCAAACACAATGGTCCCGGAGCTCAACCAAAATGGCACAAAATGGAGCCTAGCAAGGCTTAAGAGGGGTCAAACAACCCGAAAGCTTAAAGCAACCTTAACCAACTATTTAGAGCACTCAAAAACAGAACTTTTATATGTTATACACAAAGCTCAAAAACAGTTGCAAGATAAGCAAAAAGAGTATGCAAAAATGGGGTAAAAAGGGACAAAAGTATTACCCTTGTAGACCCTCTTCAAAAATGGTGGACCAGCTAGTTCTTTAGGTTCAAATCAGTCCAAAACCTCCAAGAACAACCTCCAAGGGCCTCAGCTCCAAGGTAAGGTGTAATGGTGGGTGTTTGTGAGCAATAATAAGCCTAAACACACACAAAACAAAAGAGAGAGAGAGAGAGAGATATAGAGATGGAGGATATATGTAAACCCTAACCCTAAAGCTCAAGCTCTGGAAAATGTTGTCTAAGTTGTCTAACCCTAAAAGAGGGAGAGGAGGCCTCCTCTTATAGACAATTTAGTCTTGTAAAGCTTCCGAAAGAAGCTAACAAGAGGGCAATCCCTCCATACACGTGTATGGAGGGGGTGAAAGTGCATACCAGCTGCATGAAAATATCTGCAAAAGCAGATGCACAGTGGTCGGCCGGCCAAAAATGCAATGGACCAAAAAAAGATAGCCGGCCGGCCATCTATAGTGCCGGCTGGCCAAACATTTGGCCGGTGGCAACAAAACACAGCCGGTGGCCTCAAGCCATGGCCGGTGGAGTGTGGGGATGGCCCACAAGCCATTCCCTGGCCCTCCAAGGCAAAGCACAAGTGTTTGGTGCAAAACCAGACACGAAACAGTCAAGTCAAGAGATCCTGAGGCAAGGCGCGTAGCCTGAGACCTCTGGGAACTCAAGACGAACACAAACATGGATGATCACCGAGTGTTCAAGCGGTGACGTCCAAGTCTTGAGGACGGTCAAAAATGGGGTGTCTACAACGACCTTAGACAAAAATCCATTAAAATTAATAATATGGGGCCAGATACGAAAGCAGAACTTTAAATTTTGTCCAATGAATTGTGCATACATGGCATAACGTAAACTTTTCTCATGTATATAATAACTCACACTAGATAGTCATTTTGGATATATATAGTTATACATATATATACATATACGTCCAGGATCATTCAAAAACAGTCTTAACAAAACAAAGGTTATATACAAACTTGGTCACACATGACCACAAAATAAAACAAAAAGGAAAATCAAAAGCCTCATACATGAGGTAACCTTGGCTGACTTCAACATCTCGGCACTCTTTCACAATTTAACTAGGTGTAGACGCGCCCGTGGGCTTCACTCTACAGTTCGGACTCCCTTTTGTGTTGCGGTTCTAAATCTTGAACTAAAGAGTCCAAATCCGGCAAATCGTTTTGAAGAAAAACAGATTTTTGAAAAGTAGTGCCAAACATGGACTGCTTTGCCAGATTACAGAGTCGCCACCTAAATGTTTTTTTTTTTTTTTATGGGAAATTTAGGAAACCCTGACTCGGTGCCGAAGGCCACGTGTCCGTCATCACCAAATGTCTCGGCTCGGGAGCTTGGGTACGATCGGGGAAGGTCAGCTATGAGCACCCCCTTTCGCCCGGTCCGAAAACCGGCCTCTACTAACCGTGATATCTGATTTTGAAAACATTATGTGTTCTTGTTCCAGTTATTAGCCTAGAATTACTATGTTATGCGCACCGCAAACAAGTATAGACTAGATCGCCTAATTTGGAAACAAGCATTGCATATCCGTTTGTTTTGAAAACACTTTGGATTTTGCTACTCGCAAGTAGACTAAAACACGGATTTCAACGAGTTTTCCAACTCAAACAATCCAACCTTCACCCACAGGCATTCAGGCAGTTTATCTCATGTAAGCATTTAGCCGCATGGTAAGCATACTGTCATGTTAACATTCACACGCATGCGATATGCTAAAGCATAAATACTTACATCGTACTCCGTGCCAAAACAAGAAACTAGTTAGCAAACATGCATGACCTAGTTCATGTTAAATGGCTAATGCAACACAGCCGAAGACGCAATTTAGAGCAGGCTCGGCTAACCCTAAAGATGGCATGTGAAATGCACGAGTAACACGTATTCAAGTTAAATTTGAAATACAATGCAGTTTGTATGATGTACCGAGCCCGATGTATGTCGACAAATGCATGGATGCACGCATGCATTGCATAAGGTATGCTGATTTTAAATATGCCCTAATCTACCATCATAAGCAGGTAAATAAAAGGGAAGAAAGAAATGGGGATTGGAAGACATACACACACCTCACCCACACTTATTACAATTATGCCCTCACACGGAGGGACCAAAAGAATATACAGTCCCAAAAGTACAGTCCAAATACAAAATAAATAAATTATTACAGAAATTTCTAATTATCAAATTAAATTCAGTATATAAAAAAAGGAGGGGCCTTAGCCCTGCTCGGGATGCACGAATGATGCATGCTCGAATCTGACTCGCCCGGAAACTCGCATCATGACACCGCTGCCTCTGTTCTTACTGCCCTGTCCCTCCAAAAATTGCCAAAATCCCAGAACACCTTCCTTGTATGCTCTGTACACCACCGGCCTGATGGAATGGCCACCGGCCATTAAAATGATCACCGGCTGCTTGAGAGGTTATCGGCTACCCATAAAGTGCCGGTCGGCACTCTATACTGCCGGTCGGCACAAAGTTCCTCAGAGGACAGTTTGACCGCAAGCACAGGCAAGCAGTGCATGGCATGAATTTTTAGGCATATGTAACATGGCCAATGCTTCCCTATCATGTTTGGGACTCAAGGGAGCATGACCCTTGGTTCTTGGGCCATCAATTATGCATCTTGGTGCATGATAGCCTAAGGAACCAAGATTGCATTTCAATGTCAAAATGCAATGCAACATACAAATGAGACCAAGACCCTATCATGTATAGATCAAGGGCCTTAGTGACCAAGGGTTGAGACAAGTTGCACCACTTGTAGTGTGAACTCCTCTCAATCCTTACACTTGGTTTGACACCCCAAACCAAGTAATGCAATGCATGTTATGCAAACATGGCTCAACAATGCAACCTAATGGTAAGGTATGAACATGCCAAATGTAATGTAACATGCAAGGTGCAAATACAATGCAAACATGGATGATCATACAATGGAACTAGCAAGTGGCAAGGCCATATTAATCAAACATGCAACAAACATGATTCAAGCATGCAATAGTAGACTTAAACCATAATGGGACAGACCTCAAACCTCCCCAAAAAGTGGCGAAAAATGTCCAAAAAGATGGACCAACATTCATGCAAATATGCAAACAAATGGGCCTAAAACCAAGGCATAAACAAGGGGATTGCACTACCACCAATATGACCATTCATGGCATGAATCAAGCAACCCAAAACAGATTTCTAGCATGCAAAAATACTCCCCAAAAACCCCTTGATATGGCAACCCAAATGCCTAGAACATACAAGTATGCATAAGGCCTATTCCTAGGCATAAAAGGACACATCCTCAAAGCATGAAATAGGTCACATATGCAAACATACAAACATGATTTATAGACTAAAATATGATCCAAATGATGCCAAATCATGAGGATGGACTAAGGTGAGCATGCTAGAGGCCAAAACACTCAAGGCTTGCAAGCCCAAAATGCACAACAACCACATCAAGCATGCCAAACATGGCAAAATCAGTGGCTCACAGCCCTTACACATGACAAAATGAGGCTTGTGGTGGCCGAATAAATGGCAAGGATGGGGAGGTATATCTTAAGAGCTATACTCTAGCCGGCGTACATCCCGCATAGACATGAGGCCGAATAGGGAAGGATCCCTAGAGCCGAATAATGGAAAATAATAATGATTGAAAAAGTAGGCTCTGGTCCCGAGGATCATAAAAAGAACAAGTATAAATATAGAGGCAATGAACTAGAAAAGGTATGTAAGAAAATCACTTCTAAAAACTTAGTAAACAAGCTTTCTTGAGGAAAACTGACTTGTCCGTCGGAGTGCTAATTCCGGCACCCCCGACCGGAGTATTCGTGTCTTTGCAGGTGACTAGCAGAGGATCATCAGCGTCTCCCAGGATCGGAAGAGTATTTCCAACCCATTTCCCACAATTGGCGCCGTCTGTGGGAATACTCGAATACATCCATGGAAGACGTGACCGAAGATCCTCCGATAGCCACCGACGCGACCACACAGGTAGACGACCTCACCCCAGCTAACATGCTCGGAAAAGAGACCATCGCGGCACGACGCGCCCTGAACTTCGATTCGCCAACGACCTCAGCGCAAGAAACAATGCAGGCTATTATAGAACAAGCAAAGCAGAACGAACAGAGGCTCGAGAACATGATCGCTGAGAACGAACGACTCCGTCAGGATTTGGCCCTGGAGGTAGCAAAATCGAGAGAGGCCATGCGCGAGGAACCAGAGCGACCTCCGAAGGCGGACGGACAAAGACCTCGGGCCCGACCAAAAGATACCAGTAGCAACTCCAACTCATCATCCACGGAGCTCGACGCAAGGGGACGGTCCGAAACCTCCAGCTCCTCTGAAAAAGATCTGCGAACAAGGAACAAGCGCAGGAGAACAGCTCAAACGAGGAAGACCAGCACGATCCTTTCGTTCGACGGATCGCAAGGGCATCCCTGCCCAAGAAATTCAAAGCCCCGTCATTCACTCTTTACGACGGAAAATCAGACCCCACTGATCATATCCGTCATTACAAACAGGCCATGACGCTACACGCAGACAATGAAGCCCTCATGTGCCGAATATTCCCTAGCAGCCTAGGTCCACTAGCCGTCAGGTGGTATTACAAGTTGGAGCCAGCTTCGGTTAAAAGCTTCCGACAACTGCAGAAATCCTTCAGGGCCAGGTTTATCACCAACGAGGTACAACCGAAACAGGCCGACTCCCTCTGGGCTATGCAGATCCAGTCGGGAGAGACGCTCAGAGCGTATTCGGCGCGATATTGGGAGTGCTTCAATCTTGTTGACGACGCTTGCAACGACTCCATGGCCATTACCGCCTTCAAAATGGGTTTACATCCTGACAGTGCTCTGCGCAGTTCCCTGACCAGAAGGCCCCCCAAAACAGTTTGGCACTAATGAAGAAGGTTGAAGAATACTGTAAGGTCGAAGATGATGCCATAAGAATAAAAGCCGGACAAACCTCCAGCAAAACGGCCCTCCCCGAAATCGCTCGACCAATAAGCTCCGTACCGCCACCGAGCCCTGAGCCCCGGCAACGAGCCAAGCGGAGATAAGAGGCGGACTCCCGCCGATCGAGCGATCAGTGCTCCCACCGAATGAACGAACAACTACAAGTCGACAGCAGACGCTCAAGGCGAACCGACAAAAAATATACGGAGTTAACAGAGCCGATCGCAGCAATAATGACCAAAGTCCAGCACCTTCCATTTTTCAAGTGGCCGTCGAAGATGGGGGGCCTCCCCGACACACGGAGGAGGGACAGACGATGCGAATACCACAAAGATCACGGCCACGAAACACGAGAGGCTTGTTATGCGCTAAAGGATCATCTGGAGGAACTAGTACAAGATGGTCGATTGCAACAATAGTGGGCAAGGGGAAGCCAACCAAAGCATTAGCCCTGAGACAGGATTCACCCCCGCTTGGTGTGATCCACATAATCTACAAGTTTGCCGGCACCCCCGACCGTGCATACAATCCAATCACACACCCGATCCTCCAAAAGAATAACTTGTCAACTGGCAAGCCCAGAGAGAAACTCAGACAATTAGTTCAATGACTCCGACCTCGTTGGAACGAAGGCCAGCCACGT
>JAPPVO010004426.1:0-15168 GCA_030407325.1 Camellia japonica | reverse complement strand
AAGGTTTCGCACCATCATTTGCACTTGATCCCTCTCAGAAGGTCGATCTGTCATCTGTGCTGCCTTTGCTCTCCACCTCTCAACAAATTCCACAAAAGGCTTTGTTGGGTTCTGGCGGGTGACTTCAAGATCACGGGTTGTGACCTCAATCTGTGTTGTAGGAGTATTGCTCACTAAAGGCCTCAGCCATCTCTCTCCCAATTCTGTTTCACAGAGTTCTCCAATTTCGTATACCAGATTGCGGCTATCCCAGACAAGGTTCGGCCGAATAGTGACAATTTCTGGGCTGTGGTCAAACCCATTGGTCTCAGAATATCAGAAAACAAGTGGAGGTGCACCGTTGGGTCTCCAGAGCCATCGAATCGATCAATATGTGGCATCTTGAACTGATCCGGTAATGTCACCATTGAGTCGGTATAACCATCCTCTATATCAGGAATAGAGTGGGCCCCCTGAGACTTTTTAAACCATTTCTCAAGCTTGCTCACTTTTAATGCTGTGGGGTCCGTCTTGAACTCAAAGGGAGAGTCCGGTACATTGGTAGGTGTTTTGGATTGCTGGGGTAAAATTGGGGGCGGAGCCGGCCCCACCAGAATGTCCGTACCTTCCTGGACATTGGGTGTTTCCCCGGGTGTCTGAACCCCTAGTGGTGGAGGAGCTTGATGCGAAGCAGATGCTCCGGTTTGTTGCTCTAGCCTGGCAATTGTCTCTGCTTTGTGGGCTATGACCACCGCCCGTTGCTTGGCAAATTCCGCTTGACGACAGCGTCTTGCTGCATGGCTTTCATACTATCCTGGAGTTGGCGCACCATCTTCCAGACTCGACATATTGTCCTGGTCTAACTGAGCAACCGATGTATCTGTTTCTGCAGTAGGCTCGGAAATCTCAACCCGACTGCTCAAAGATCACTGATCTGGTAGCTGTTGTACTGGTGGTTTATGCTGAGTAGCCTTCTCTGGCCCTGATTACCCTTGAACTGAGTCTCTGACCTGACAAAGTCTATCAGCGCAAATCCAATGTACCCGGGGGATAGTGGAGCCTTCTGAAGCTATGATTCCAGGGCTACCTAGCAAAAGAGAAAACAGACAGCATCTCAGCTCAACTTCACTGGAACGGATACGAGCAAAGCCGAACGACTGTATTCTATTACTGATCACTGTTCCCCGAAATCACTGCCTCTATGTCTGAATCTGGTACCCACAGATAACTGATTCCCAAAATACCGTTCTGGTGCCCTCAGGCCGGATACCCAATCTTGCAAGCTGACATGTGTGTTCCTGTAGAGATACACTCCCAAAAGCACATAGCAGATAAATGAGAGCCAATACACCCCTATGTTGGGGTAGGGTTTCCCTGTCCTATTTTGTCAGGAGCTAGGGTTTCACTACGCACGCAGCGGTTTCAAACAACCTAAAATCGGGTAAGCAACCTGTCCTAGTTGGAATGGTCACTATGGATTCCGAATATGCACTAGGTCGAATGGTCAAAAAGGTGCCCCGGTAAAACCGGGGTTTGTGTTCCCATGCTGTCAGAGCCCATAACCGGTCAGCCTTATGGTCATGCCTTGACAAGACAAGCCTCCGGCAACCGTTCAGGAATGGCAGATGGCAAACACGGTGTCCTAGGCGCACCAATGCACATGCAATGCAAAGAGACACATAAATGAAATCAACACAGGATATCACGAGTTCGAGTCAAGCTCTCTAAAGTCCCCAGCAGAGTCGCCAGAAACTGTAGACGCGCCCTTGGGCCTCACTCTACAGTTCGGACTCCCCTGTTTTGTTTTGTTGTGGTTCGTAATCTGAACCAAAGAGTCCAACTTTGGCAAATCGTTTTGAAGAAAAACAAATTTTTTGAAAAGTAGTGTCAAACATGGACTGCTTTGCCAGATTACAGAGTCGCCACCTAAATATTTTTTAATGGAGGAATTTAGGAAACCCTGACTCGGTGCCGAAGGCCACGTGTCCGTCATCACCAAATGTCTTGGCTCGGGAGCTTGGGTACGATCGGGGAAGGTCAGCTATGAGCACCCCCTTTCGCCCGGTTCGAAGACCGGCCTCTACTAACCGTGATATCCGATTTTGAAAACATTACATGCTCTTATACCGGTTATTAGCCTAGATTTACTACGTTATGCGCGCAGCAAACAAGTATAGACTAGGTTGCCTAATTCGGAAATAATCATTGCATATCTGTTTGTTTGGAAAACAGTTTGAAATTGCTACTCGCAAGTAGGCTAAAATATGGATTTCAATGAGTTATTCCAACTCAAGCAATCCAACCTCCACCCACAGGCATTCAAACAGTTTATCTCACATAAGCACTTAGCCGCATGGTAAGCATACTGTCATGGCAACATTCACACGCATGTGGTATGCTAAAGCGTAAAATACTTACATCGTACTCCGTGCCAAAACAAGAAACTAGTTAGCAGACATGCATGTCCCTAGGTCATGTTAAGTGGCTAATGCAACACAGGCAAGGATGCAATTTAGAGTAGGCTCGGCTAACCCTAAAATGGCATGCGAAATGCTACAACTATCACGTATTCAATTGGAATTGAAAGTACGATGCAGTTTGTATGATGTACCGAGCCCGGTGCATGTTTAGACAAATGCATGGATGCACGCATGCATTGCATAAGGTATGCTAAAATAGACGTGCCCTAATCTACCATCATAAGCAGGTAAATAAAAGGGAAGAAAGAAGTGGGGGTTGGAAGACATACAACCACTCACCCACACTTATTACAATTATGCCCTCACACGGAGGGACCGAATAATATTACAGTCCAAATAATACAGTCCGAATACAAAATAAATAAATTATTACAGAAATTTCTAATTATCAAATTAAATCAAATGTAAAAAGAAAGGGGCCTCAGCCCTGCCTCGGGATATGCGAATGATGCATGCTCGAATCCGACTCGCCCGGAAAGTCCGCACCGTGCCACTGTTGCCTCTGTTTTACTGCCTTTCCTTCTCTGAAAACTGTCAAAGTCTCAGAGAACCTTCTATGAGCATTTCAGAACATCATCGGCTGGGAGGGATGGCCACCGGCCGCGTACAATAGCCACCGGCTGTCAATGATGTTATCGGCCACCCATATAGTGCCGGTCGGCACTATATAATGCCGGTCGGCACAAAATTCCTGCAGGAGACAGTTTTGACAGCAGCAGCAGACAAGCAGTGCATGGCATGAATTTTTAGGCATATGTAAGCATGGCCAATGCTTCCCTATCATGTTTGGACTCAAGGGAGCATGACCCTTGGTTCTTGGGCCATCAATTATGCATCTTGGTGCATGATAGCCTAAGGAACCAAGATTGCATTTCAATGTCAATATGCATGCAACACACAAATGAGAACTAAGTCCCTATCATGTCAAGATCAAGGGCCTTAGTGACCATGAGTTGAGACAAGTTGCATCACTTGTAGTATGAACTCATCTCAACCCTTACACTTGGTTTGACACCCCAAACCAAGTAATGCAATGCATGTTATGCAAACATGGCTCCATGATGCAACCTAATACTAAAATGCCAACATGCCAAATGTAATGCAACATGCAAGGTGCAAATGCAATGCAAACATGGGCAATTTAGGCGATAGGACTAACATGTAGCAATACTTAATGAATCAATTAAGCAACAAACATGAGGCAAGCATGCAATGGTGGATTTAACTACAATGGGGCAGCCCTCAAACCAACCCAAAACAGTGGCAAAACACCCAAGATTGTGACCAATGTACATGCCAATATGCAAACCAAATGGGGCCAAGTCTAGGGCACCAAAAGGGAACACTCCTCCACCATTACCAAGACTACTCATGACACGAATTATGTAAGCAAAAACAGAGTTTCATCATGCATAAATACACCCAAAAACCTTGGTATGACAGCCCCAAAATGCTCTAAACATGCAAGCATGCACAACACCCTTTTTAAAGCATAAGAGACCAATACTTCAAAGCATGAAAGGCATGACAAATGGAGACATATAAACCTGGTATAGGGACTGAAATAACATATTAAATGATTCCAAATCATCTAAATAACCTATCCAACGCATATACATGGATCACATCCTCAAGGCTTACAAGCAACAATGCAAAGCAACTACATTAAGCATGCCAAAAATGGTAAAACCAGTGGCCAACAGACCTAAAACAAGACAAATCATGGCCAAAAGCTTCAATAAGTCAAGTCAAAACATGAGGATATACAAGGCTAAACCCATGACACATTTCTAGACAAAGTACAAGCATTACAAAGCAAGTGTAAGATGCAAAGCCCAAACAGAAAAAGACCCTTCTACAACACTGAAGAGGGACCAAAAATATGACTACTTTCAGTAGATGACAACCCACCCCCAAATCAGTATACAAATATGCCAAAGATGCTATAAGAAATAGGCCAACAAAAGGCTATAACATGAAGTATACAAAACATTCATCAAAAAGCCAAAGACCCTTAATGAAACATGAAAATGGGGTCAAAATATGGCCACTCTCAGTTCTGATAATGGCCGAAAAACAGAAGAAAGATAAGCTAAACAAACATGCAAAAATGGGGACCAAAGAGGGGTAATGAAGCAAGTCATACATGGAGGTCCCAAACAAGGTTGAGCCCTTCTTCAATGTTGAATAAGGGCTCAAAATAAGCCTACTCACAGTTTATATCATGCCTCAAAACAGAATACAAGATAGGCTAAAAGCTAGTGCAAGATTGGGGAATATAAAGCAACTAACTCACCCTTGAAGAACACTTTGAAGAACAGCCACTCCAGCCACCTTCTTGTGATCAAAACCAGTCCAAAAACTCAAGATCAAGCCCTCCAAGCCCCTCAAGGTCGAAGTATGGTGTAATGGTGTGTGCCTTAGTGCAAAACTAAGGCAAAAACACACTTTTTAGGCCTCCCAACACACACAAAGGATGAGAGAGAGGATGATATGTATGTTATATGTATGTATTAGGTCTGATTTTGCTGAACCAAAACAATGGAGGAGGAAGGGCTCATTATATAGACAAGATAATGGCTTGAAGCTTCTAAGAGAAGCTAAACAAAAGGGTCAAAAGAGTCAAGCTTCTAAGAGAAGCTAAGCTAAGGGTGCAAGCTTCTTGAGGACGCTTGACCCTTTGTCAAAGCTTCCTCAAGAAGCTTGATCAAAAGGGTGCAAAAGGTTGGACCAAAAGGGGTGCAAAGGCTCAAAATGGCCACACATGTGTATGGGGGGTCGGGTCTGTGCATCCCAGCTGGCACAGCTAGCATCCAGTCAATCTGTAGAATACTCCGGAAGGTCGTCGGCTAGCAAAAATGGTCGGTTGGCTACCTTTACTGGCCGGTCGGCCATCTATTTGGCCGGTCGGCACTCTGTTCTGGCCGGTCGGCAGGAAAAATCTGCTCTGCAGGTCCAACTTCAAACGGGCATAACTTCTTCATATGAACTCCTTTTCAGGTCATTCTTGTGTCAAAATTGAAGCCCCGGAAGTAAGCTTTCCAATGCCGCAAACCTTGCATTAAAATTCCAACTGTGCCGAAAGTTATGCTATTTTTGGTCAAGGTTGCTCAGTTTCGGTCCAACCGGGATGATGCCCAACTTCAACCAATCATATCTCCGCCATCCGGACTTGGTTTTGAGAGATTCTTGAGTGCAAAATGAACCCCCAGAAGTCTTCTTTCCAATGGTTATGGCCTCATATCTTAACTCCAAGTGTACAGATAGATGAGCTTGATTTAACGAGGGCTGCTCGACTCTCTTCTACCTGGATTCATGCCGAACCTCTTCTCCAACTTGTTTTCTCCCCTCTTCTCCTCTTCTCTTCAACTTCAAACCCCGAAGTAAGGTGTTTTGAAGGATTTTTCAAAGATTTCATCTCTCTTTCATTCATCTCCACTTTGTTCTTGCTCGGTTTACCGAAAAGTGCAACATTTACCGAAATGCGAGCGTCGGAACATCGTGGGAATTTTATTTCAAAAATGTTTCGAAAGAGAGGGTTTTAAGGTCTCAAAACCATCCAAAATAGCTTTGGTTCAAAATGGGGTGTGAAGTTGAGATTCGCCTATCTCCTTGCCGAAGAAACTGGACCTGTGCCCTGCACACCTTCCAACACCAAGTAAACCATCAGTAGTGCCCAAGTCTTGAGGGCTGTCAAAAATAGGGTGTCTACACTCACTATGCTACTTCTAGCTGCCAACTTGTTTACTGGACTAGTACCAAAACATTTAGGCAATCTAAAACATCTAGAACGTTTGCATTTATCTGGAAATCAACTGACAAATGAACCAGGAAGTATTGAACTTAGTTTTCTCACAGATTTGACAAATTGTACTTCCTTGGTGGTGTTGGGGGTGGACCACAATAAATTGAGGGGTACCCTACCCAATTCTATTGGAAATCTTTCAAACACTTTGGAAATACTTTCGGCAGCTGCAAGCCAACTAATTGGTACAATTCCTAATGAGATTGGTTCTTTGAGGAATTTGACTGTACTTTCATTGGCTAACAATAATCTGAATGGAAACATCCCCTCAACTCTTGGAGAAATTAAAAGCTTGCAAAGGTTGTATCTTGGCAATAACAAATTTCATGGATCAATTCCAAATGAGATTTGCCTCTTGAGCAACTTAGGGGAACTTTAGGCAGAGCTAAATAAGTTATCTGGATCGATCCTACGTTGCATTGAAAATCTTGGAGGTTTGCAGGTGATGTATCTCACTCATAATAAATTGACCTTCATACCGTCGAGTTTATGGAACCTTGAAACTTTAAGGTACTTGAATCTTTCGTTCAATTCATTAGGTGGAAGCCTAGATCCAAACATAAGACCATCGAGAGCGTTGGAAATCGTGGATTTATCTTGGAATCAAATCTCAGGAAGCATTCCAAGAGTTATTGGGTCTTTTCGAAGCCTAACTTCTTTGAACCTGTCTAGGAATTCATTCTTAGGACCCATTCCCAACACAATGGGCAATTTGATAACATTGGATTTCTTGGATCTGTCACACAACAATCTATCTGGACAGATACCTAAGTCTCTTGAGGCACTTTCACATATCCAATACATGAATTTCTCTTGCAATAAGTTGGCTGGGGAGATTCCAAATGAAGGGCCGTTCATGAACCTCACATCATGGTCTTTCATGGAGAATGAAGCACTTTGTGGGAATCCTATTTTGAAAGTGTCACCATGTGCAAGAAATAGTTCCAAGAAGTCGATGATTAAAGTTAATCTTCGATACATTCTTCCTGTCATTGCATTGATGCTAATCTTTTCTATTGGTGTGTATATTGTGAAAAGAAATCATGGAAACAATGTCCAAAGTCAAAATCTGATAGATTTATATGCAACAATGGAGCACAGAATGACTTCATATCTAGAGCTTCGGCGAGCTACAAATGACTTCTGTGAAGCCAACTTCCTTGGAGTAGGAATGTAATAACCCTCACACTGTCCTAACCATACTCATATGCATTTATATGATTCTGTCCCGTTAAGCTTGCATTTCAGATCTTGTCTTTGTTTTGCTTAAGTGTTATTTGCATGTTTTGTTCCTTGTTTGGTGTGTGGTTAGCCTAGACTAATCCAAGCCGAGGTCACCTTAAGCCTAGAACTACCTTGGAACCCTTTTTCTGGTTGGCCTCCACCCCTGCCCTAACATGTTGGCCAAGATGTGTATTATCTAGGCCGAGATGTTACCCTTGAACCCAAGTGATCTTGCTCCTGGACTGGTACAACCTAGACCGAGGTGTGGCACATCTAGGCCAAGGTGTGGCACAGCTAGGCCAAGTGTTGTCCTTTCTAGCCGAGGTCATTGTCATTTGCTTGCCGAAGCCTTGTTATTAGCCGATGTCACTACTTGCCGGAGTGCCCTTGCCGCCTAGCTTGTTGAACACACTTTGTCACAGTCTTGTCTTTTCACTCAGTCACCTTTTTGAGTAGAACCAACCAGCCGTTGCCACGTGCCCCTGCAGAGGGTTAAGTCAGCCGGCAGACCCAGAAAATATACATTTTTGTATCATATCTTTGCCTTGTAGAGAGAGAGAAGCTCTAGGAAGAAGAAGAAGTTTTAGAGTGAGAGAGTAGACCTTCGAGCTTGATTCCTAGAGATCAAACCATTAGATTCGTGTATTGAGGTTAGATTCTTGATTTACTCTTGTTGTTCTTTATGTTTATCTAGCTGCATTGCATGATCTAGCATGATTCATGAGCCATGCATTGATTTAAAGTTTGGTTCTAGAAAGAGAAAATGGTGTTCTTGGGTTCTTAAAAGAAAAGCCTTGTTTGATCCGAAAGTTTGTAACAAATTCCATGTTTTTGTGTTTGTTTTCATAAGATCTTCAAGTATGGGTACCCAGGTCCATGTTTTCAAACTCATAGCATGAAAATCCCAGATTTTGAAATAACGAGTTGTGATTGAGCATTCATGTTTTTCATGTTCATGTTCTTCATGTTCTTCAGCAGAGGGAAATCCAGATTTTCCCGACTTCATATCCTTGAATGTGCCCCTCGGGACCACACCTCGGCGAGGAGGTGTGGAACCTCGGCCTAGACCTGGTTGGTGCCCAGCATGTTTTCCCGAGACGAGAAACGGTGTTTCATTTTGATTTGACTTAGTTTTTGAAGAATGCCGAGATCATTTGCATGCATGTGAAACTTGTTTGAAAGTGCATTCAACAGACTTTGCCATGTGTTTGTAGGACTTGGACTTGCCTTGACCCCGACGTTTGAAGAACTATGCGAGTGGTATTTTTAATAAAGCTATGTTACAATGTTTTGATAAAAGCCTTGTTTTGCTTTGTTTTGGAAAGTATTCGTAAGCATGAATGATTATTCCTATTTTGTATATCAAGTATTATATCTTGTTTTGATGACATTCTCGGAAAGTCCTTACGTGCTGGAGGACTCTAAGCATTTGCAGTACAATCTTGAGAGTCCGTACGTGCTAGGGGACTATAAGCATTTGTCGCACAAAATTTGGAAGTCCGTACGTGCTAGGGGACTATAAGCATTTGTAGCACAAAATTTGGAAGTCCGTACGTGCTAGGGGACTATAAGCATTTGTAGCACAAAATTTGGAACTCCGTACGTGCTAGGGGACTCTAAGCATTTGTAGCACAAGTCCTTAGTGCCAGGGGACTATAATGTAACTGCACCATTGATTTGAGATATCTCCCTTGTCTTGCCCCTGACGGTTTATCGCGTGGGTTTGTTTGTTCGAAATGTCATCACTTGTACTATATTGATGCTAGTAAGCATCCCTTGAAGCTTGAAAGATTTGCTAGATGGAATTGGTTCATCCCTTGATTTGCACTAATTATGTTATGTATCGTTTGATAAAGATCTTGAATATCAGTCATGCAAACCCCTTTATTATTCATACCATTCACTGAGTATGCAAGCTCACCCCTCTCTATATATATGTAGGTGACGAGCAGAACGGCGGTGACGCCTAGATGTACTTGCCACTTGTTTTGGATTTTGCACTTTTGCAGCATCTTGAAGATCATGCTTCTTAGTTGTATTTCACTGTATTTTGTATTTGATGGCTGAGAAGCCTTTTGGTCAAGATGTATTTTTGTACTTCGTTTTGTTGTATTAAAGCTATGTAAAGATGTATGCCATGCCATTTGACTTTTGCACTGCTCTTATACACTACTTAGCTTTTAATTTATTGCTTCCGCATTTGTATGCCCCATATGTGTACTCTGTTTGTGTGTGAATTTTGAAAGTTGGCCTTCGGTAATCTCGGATTACTGGCCATCACGGCACCATTCTACTAGGGGCGGAATGGGATCGTGACAGATTGGTATTAGAGCACAAGTTTCTCACAGTACGTTATTCACACACCTTGAGTCCTAAAGAGCATAGGATCTCCCTTAGAAAGATGTTAGGATTGCATCGTATTGCTTGCTATTTGACAAGGTGTGCATCATCTCGGTATGACTATTTGTTATTTGCATATACGATTCCTGGTCCAGTTTATTTTAAAGTTGCATTTTGCATGCTCATAGCATCATGAGGAGAGGTAGACCACCAGTTGGCCGAGATCAATCAGAGGATAGACTGGACAGACTAGAAAGACTAGTTGATGGTTTAACCCGTGAGTTGAGACAAATGAGGCAACAGAATGCTAGTGCTACATCTACCTAGGCCGAACAGACGAATGGCCGACATGCAGCTCCGCCTCTACCTCCTCCAGTGCCGTAAGTTCCTCCGCAGCCAGCCTTGTATGGGGACGGCACGATCGCCTTGATTAGGGAGTTTAAGAAGATGAAACCGCCGAGATTCTCTGGGGATATAGAGCCGATGAAGGCCGAGGCGTGGGTTTTGGAAATAGAGAAGCTGCTCGAGATCTTTCCCAGCACCAACGTTCAGAAGGTGACATTGGCTGCATTCACTTTAGACGACGACGCTCGAAGATGGTGGATGATGATCAGAGAAGCTAATCCTGGTTTAACCTGGGCAAGATTTTTGGAGCTGTTTTACAACAAGCATTTTCCCCTTAGCGTCTGAGACCGCAAGACCACGGAGTTTCAGGCTCTGACGCAAGACAACAAGACAGTGGCAGAATACGACCGTGCTTTTACCGAATTGGCGAGATACGCGCCTCATATGGTCAGTGACGAATATAGGAAAGTTAGGAAGTTTAAAAGTGGACTGCGTGGGCCGATACAGGATCGAGTCAACATACTCAATATGCCGACTTACGCCGAAGTGTTAGACAAGGCCATTCTGGCAGAAGCTAACTTAAACCGATATCAGAATTCAGGAGAGAGCCAGAGGAAGAGACAGAACTATGAGAGTCGCCGAATGCCGTTTAATGCCAAGAAGAAGGTGAACATGGGCAGTTCCAGCAACTCAAATCGGGATGGTAATGCTAAGCCGACGTGTGCGAGTTGTGGGAAGCCGCATCTCGGGGTTTGTCGTTGGGCGACAGGAGCCTGCTTTGAATGTGGCGAGATAGGTCACCGTGTGAAGGATTGTCCGAAGACAAAGATTGATGATGGTAAGAAAAATGGGAGCACCTCGGGCTCTGCACACGGAAGCAACGTCGGAAGGACAAAGATGAGACAGGGCAGAGTTTTTGCTCTAGTGCCAGGAGATACCCAGAATGCTGAAACAGTAGTGTCAGGTATGCTCTCAATTTGCTCTCAAGTTGCATACATCTTGATTGATTCGGGCTCTACACATTCATTTGTATCTGTTAAATTTGCCGAGAAGTTGAACAGACCGTTAGAATCCCTCGATTATGTGCTATCTGTATCTACTCCATCTGGGGGAACTATGATTGTTACATCCATATATAGGGCGTGTGTTGTGGTGATTGAGGGTGTAGAATTATTAGTTGATTTGATGCCATTAAGCATGACTCACTTCGATGTTATATTGGGAATGGACTGGTTAGTAACGAATCATGCATCTATTAATTGTGTTTCGAAGAATGTCACACTGAAACCCCCAAACCAAGCCGAGGTTATTTTCCAGGGTAAAGGGATAGTGTCCCCACCTTACTTGATTTCGTCCATTAAGGCCTATAAGCTAATTCAGAAAGGGTGTTAAGGCTACTTGTGTAGTATACTGAGTGATCAGAATGGAAATGTTAATTTAGCCGACATCCCAGTTGTTAATGAATTCCCCAACGTCTTTCCAAATGAATTGCCTGGCCACTTAGTCGATAGAGAAATAGAGTTTACTGTTGATATCATGTCGGGAACACAGCCGATCTCCAAAACACCCTATAGAATGGCCCCGGCTGAACTTAGGGAATTGAAACTGCAATTACAAGAATTGTTGGATAAGGGATTCATTAGGCCGAGCACTTCACCATGGGGAGCACCCGTTTTATTTGTTAAGAAAAAGGATGGCACACTCCGTCTTTGCATTGATTACATAGAACGTAATAAGGTAACCATTAAGAACAAGTACCCATTGCCTAGGATTGATGATTTGCTTAATCAACTACAAGGAGCACGAGTCTTTTCTAAGATTGACCTTAGGTCGGGCTACCATCACCTGAAAGTTAAAGCCGAGGATGTTGAGAAGACTGCTTTTCGGACAAGGTATGGCCACTACGAATTTTTGGTAATGCCTTTTGGAGTGACCAATACTGTCACGACCCCAAACCGCCCCTAGTAGGATGGTGCCGTGATGGCCAGTAATCCGTGATTACCGAAGGCCAACTTACAAAGATCACACACAATCAGAGTATAATATATCTATGGGGCTCACAAATACGGAAGCAATAAATCAAAATACAAGTAGTCCATAAGAGCCGTGCATAAATCAAATGGAATGACATACAAGATATAGCTTTACAACCAGTTCAAAATAACAAAAATACAAGTTACATCTTGATCAAAAGGCTTCTCGAGCCGACATGTACAAATACAAAGAATACAAGTCAAGAAGCATGATTTTCAAGATTAGCCGACATAATTACAACACTGCCGACATGAACCCAAAACAATGCCGACATAATCATAAATCCCAAAACAAGCTGTGCAAAACACATCTAGGCGTCGCCGCCGTCCTGCTCATCACCTACATATATATAGAGAGGGTGAGCTTGGATACTCAGTGAATGGTACAAATAATAAAGGTTTTGCATGAATATAGCCGAAGTCTTTTCAAAACCAAACATGTCAAAACCATGTGAATATTAACCGAGGTTCTTTCAAAACAAAACACGTCAAAACTCTATCAAAACAAGAGATGAACCGTATTCATCTATCAAATCTTACAAGTCCCAAGGGATGCTTACTGGCATCGGCAAAACACAGATTAGGCTTTCCGAACAAATGATTCCACGCGGTAAACCGTCAGTGGCAAAACAAAGACTGTATGATACATAGTCGATTGGTCAAAGGTACTGCGAAAGTTTATAGTCCTCCAGCACAAGGGACTTGTGTTACTTAAGCCTGTAGCTCTTTTTAACACGATGGTCTTGTGTTACTTAGGCCCGTAGCCTGCTTTAACACTACATCTTTCCACGAGAAAGGACCGTATCCTTTTATACTTGGTACTGCGAAAGTTTAGAGTCCTCCAGCACAAGGGACTTTCATACATAGTACTGCGAAAGTTTAGAGTCCTCCAGCACAAGGGACTTTCCGAGATGACATCAAAACAAAGCTTACACTTGATACATCAAAATAGAGCTAATCATTCATGCTTAACAAAATACTTTCATCAAAACAAAGCAAAGCAAGATTTATCAAAACGGTATAACATAGCTTTATTAGAAATACCACTCACATAGTTCTTCTCGGGTGTAGGCCCAAAGCAAAGATCAAGGTCCTACAATCACATGGCAAATACATTCAAAACAAGCTTTACATGCATGCAATGATCTCAGCATTTACACCAGATCCAAGTCAAAACAAAGCAACACATGCTGGGGGTTTAAACACTGTTTTCTCGTCTCGTGGAAACACCCTGGGTACCTACCAAGCCCTTGCCGAGGTCCCACACTTCCTACCGAGGTGTGGTCCTGATGGCCTTATTCAAAACGAAATCGGGAAAAACCTGGGTTTCCCCCTTGAAGAATGCAAAGAACAAGATCATCAAGAACATGCATGCTAAAATCATAACTCGTTTGTTCCAAAAACTGAGATTTCATGCTAAGAGTTCAAAAACACGGACCTGGGTACCCATACAAGAAGATCATGCAAGAACAAACACAAAAACATGGTTCTAGTTCCAAACTTTCGGATCAAAACGAGGCTTTTTCTTCAAAAACTCAAGAACACCATTTTCTCTTCAAGAACCAACTTCAAATCAATGCATGGCATACAAAACGAATTCAATCATGCAATGCAGCTTGACAGCCAATAAGATTAACTAGAGTAGAGCAAGAATCTAACCTCAAAACTCAAATCTAACGGTTCGATCCTCGAAGATCAAGCTCGGAACTTGCTCTCTCGCTCTAAAACTCCCTCCTTCTTCCTCTAGAGCTTCTCTCTCTAAGGACCAAGATTTGAGACAAAATGATTTGTTTCTAGATCTGCCGGCTGTCTTAACACACAGCTCGGACACGTGGTATTATCGGGTTGGCTCAGCTCTAAAGGTGACTGATTGATAAGACAAGTCTCTGACAAAGCGTATACAACTAGCCAAAGGACAGGCACATCGGCAATCAAAGACATCGGCTAAAGACAAAGCTCGGCAACAGGGTAACAAAAACATCGGCTAGGGAGGACGACACTTGACTAAGCTGTGCTACACCTTGGCCTGGGTGTGCCACATCTCGGTCTGGGTCATACCTGCCCAAGGACAAAGGTCACAAGTGCAAAACATCTCGGCCTAGATGATACACTCCTCGGCCTTGGTTCCGAACCTCGGCCCAGATCGTGACATCTCGGCAAACATGTCCGGGGTGAAGACGGAGGTCTACCAAGTGGTTCCAAAATAAATTCTAAGTACAAAGTTTCAAAGGCGAATTAAGCTCAAGACGACCTCGGCCACACACCAAGCAAAGAACAAAATCGAGCAAGCAATTCACTTAAACAAAACGAGACAAGACAAGACTGACAAAACAACATAACAAGGCAAGATCATACATGAATGTATGAAAGTATGACTAAGCCAAAATGAGGGTTGTTACAAATACGCCTGCAGCATTCATGGATTTGATGAACAGAGTCTTTAAGCCGTATCTAGATGAGTTCGTAGTTGTTTTCATTGGCGACATATTGATCTACTCCAAGAGTACAATTGAGCACGAGAATCATTTGAGACTTGCCCTGCAAATCTTGAAAGACCGGAAGTTGTACGCTAAGTTGAGCAAGTGTGAGTTTTGGCTTTTCAGCATTTCATTTCTAGGGCATGTGATTAATGAAGAGGGTATCTCAGTTGATCCCAGTAAGATTGAAGCCATTGTGAATTGGCCGACGCCGACCAACGTATCCGAGGTTTGTAGTTTTCTGGGCTTGGCAGGTTATTATAGAAAGTTCGTGAAAGACTTCTCAAGGATTGCAGTACCATTAACACAGCTAACTAAGAAGGGAATGGCATATGAATGGATCGATGATAGAGAGTCAGCCTTCCAAGAGTTGAAGACGAGGTTAGTTACAGCACCAGTTCTTGTACTTCCATCAGGTAATGAGGAATTTCAGATTTACAGCGATGCTTCACATAAGGGTTTAGGTTGTGTATTAATGCAAGGGG
>JAPPVO010004425.1:0-54469 GCA_030407325.1 Camellia japonica | reverse complement strand
ATCGGTAAATCAGGCTCGGGATATCCAACATTCCGTTACCAATCAAAGCTCGAGCATCATGCGCGTTGTAGTCCGCACATCCGCCCTAAGGTCTGGGCATAGCTAAAATTGAGCTGGGGCAAGATTTCCTCGCCTCGCTCGGACTCCATCAAAACTTCAAAATCTTCAAAGGTAGGACATACCTCTTGCCCTCCAAAGCTGAAGACGTGCGTCACCGGGTTCCAAAACTTTGCCGCAGCATGGAGGAAAGGAAGATGTAGCGGAGTCCGACGCAGCGTGAATAGTGCATTCAAGCCAAAACCCCGGAAGTTCAACTTCTCCGAGCCATCTAGAGAGGAAATCCAAGATGTGAGATTTTCTGCAAGGAATGCCTCCATTTTTGTAAGAAATGAGGATGAAATGAACAAGTTCCAAGGGTGGGGCTTTTATAGAGGGGCAAAACACTATTCAAGGGACACGTGTCAACTTTCTGAAGGTTACGGGAGAGGTGGCCGGCCGGCCACCTATTCTAGTAGGCCGGCCACCCTCTAACTCCCAAATGCAAAATGTTTTCGGCCGCGTGTTGGTCCTGTTTTGCCCTCCGGAACGAGGTTTGAGGCACTTTAATGCATCAGGGAATGTCGAAGGCCTCCATTTCTCTCAGTTTTGGATGCGTTCCATCATCCAGATTGTTCGTCCGATGAAGTACACTTTGTTGTGTTTTTGCTTATCGAGTTGTTGTTTTGTTTATCGAGTTGTAAGTTTTGTCGAGCTGTCGCGTTTTGTGTTTTGAGTTGTTACTCTTTGTTTACACAATTTTTGTTAAGTCTTGTTTATTGAGTCGTTAACTTGTTGTGTTTTGCTTATCGAGTTGTAAACTTGCTAAGATTCTGTTACGTCTTAGTAAGTCGGTTTGTTTAATTTGTCGCGTCGGTTCATTACCTGACCTGGTAAATACAAAGCACATTTCCATTCAATTCCTTTTTTGTGCAAAATGATGCTATGCGATGCGATGCTGAGAATTTCAAATACAAACATCTTTTCAAAAGCTGTTTCATTCCATCATGTTCTACAACAATAGGTACAAGTTTTACAGAATATAAAACTGCCTAACATGATGTGCAAAGTACTACAAACTACTAGCTAAAAAAGTAAAATAAACAGGAAATAGCATCAGTATCCTCGAGAACGGGAAGGAGGAGGCCCTCTCATCCTCTTCTGTGGGATGACCTCTGCACCATCATCACCATCCGAATCAGAGCTGTCGTCCTCCGGATCCCCCTCGGCCTCGCCTCCACTCCCAGAACCAAGACCGGAGCCTCCCTCCCCAGGAGATGTCTCTGACACTCGGTCTGCAACCTCCTCCTCCTCATCCTCGACAACGGGTGCCCTGCGTCTGCGAGACGACCCTGCTCCTCGAGCTCCTCGGTAAGGCCTGGATGGCCCAGCTCCTCGAGTCCCTGCACCTCGGCGGGTCTAGTACCTCGACACCCTCTGAGATTGCCCTGATGGCCCGCCCCGTGGCTGTGCATATACGGGAGGCATCTGAAAATGAAAAGTGCAATACATCAGTTCAAAAATGAAAAGCAGGCGCAAGTACAGTATGTGAGTAGGGTGTGTGCCAGATGTGTTCTACACAGTCTATCAGTGCAGCAGAATGTTCAAAACCAGTATGTTATCAGAACTGTGCTAAAAACGGGAAAGATAGGCAGTACCTGCACGCCCATGAGGGCTAGATGTCCCTCCCTCCGTAGATCATGCCCTCGAATGTGGCTAACATCCCGAGCAGCTCATCTCGTGTACTCAACTGGAGGCTGCAAATGCAAATGCAAATGCAAAACTATCAGTAAAGGCATGAACGTCCAAATATCTGACTGATGAATCAAAGCTGAAAAACATACCGGGGGTGAGTCAGGGTCTCTGACATATCTGTGGTCAGGAAGAGGAGGCTCTAGCGGGACCTGGTAAGGAGTCCCGAACCGCCAACTCGTCAGCTCGGTCGGCATGTCTGGCCACCCAGCATGAGGATGAAGAGATCGGAGGGATCGGAGGAATAGAACTGCCTCTCCCCCTAGAAGCACCAGCCCTACTGGAAGAAGGGATGTCTGCAGCACGGGCCAGACTCGAAGATGCTGCGCCAGTGGACCTCAGTGGTGGAGCCCGCAGCCTCCCGTCAAAGGGGACATCAGATATATGCGGCGATAGGTGGCGTAGTCCCCCTCAACGAAATATAGCAAAGCATCAGTGCCCTGCATATCCCTAATGACCTCCTCGGCGGATAGCCTGTCGGCAGTCCGCATAGTGGGTGGAGGCACAGCAGGAGGGTCCTGAGAATTATACCCCCACACCTGACGCTGGAAGCGCTCCCCCAGAAACCAGGCCCTACCGACTGGTCCCTCGAGCAGGAACCTATACTGGGAGCCACTCGACCCTCCGGGGTACTGATTTTGCACATCATCAAAGATCTGCCCAGGGCTGCCAGGTAATCTGCGGATAACCAGGATACAAATCAATCAGAAATCAGGAATATGCAAAGCAGATCAAAGATGAAATGAAAAGGACTGAGAGTTCTGAAATACCTCTGTCGCCCTCACAGTGTCGAAGTACTGTCGCAGAGAGAAGAGAGTCTCTCGAGGCCTCGACAGGTGTTCGCCCTCAAACATCAATGAAAACGGGGTCATAGGAGGTCCTGCCACCTCCATCTCCGGGGCTAATGTGGGGAAATATGCATATACCCATAGCTGAGAAAAGCAGTGCGGAATGTTCAATACAAAGTGCTAAAGGTAGAATACAGAATGCAAAGTGCGCCGTGTGTGCAATGAACAAGTAATGAGGAGCAAAATGTAAATCAAGAGGACGGAATGTACCTCCCAGGCTCTCCAGTAGCCGCCGAGTAAGTCCCCCCCGCCCACGAGAGACTGCGCTCATATAACAGTAAAGGGTAGCCAAGGCAGCGCCGCCCCAATCATACTGAACGACCTGTGATAGGTCTACCAGAGCACTCAGTAGATACAATCCGACCATGTTCCCCTCTATCGGCAAACAGAGTGGTGCCAAAGAGGAACATGAGGAAACCACGGGCATACTGCTCGACCTCCTCGGGAGACTCCGGCTCCATCTGTGGCCGCCGGAAATGGGAAGAGAACCAAGTATACCGGACTCTCCCAGTACCTCTGTCTACGGGTGGGCGAGCCCCCCAACAGATAAATCCAAGCAGCCTCCCACTCACCCATATCCTCGTCATAGGGAATGGGTCCACCGCCTACGTCTAGGCCGGTGAGTACAGCGAAGTCTAATGGGGTCATGGTCATACCCCAGTAGCAGAAAAATGGAATGAATTGGTGGTGTCCCACCATCTCTCCGCCAGAGCGGCAAATAATGTCCTGCTGATTAGACAATGAGATAACCCTCTGCAGAATGGTCCGAATCCTGCAAAGTCAACCAAGTCCCGGACAGCTTCCGGAAGCTCAGCATACCACTCCCTCGCGGCAGTGGAGCCGTATCCTCGCACAGTGCGAGAGCCAACCTGCATTTAGAATGAATGCATATGTCAGCAAATGAAGTGAATGAGCTGTGTGCAAATGAAGTGAATGAGCTGTGTGCAAATAAAGTGAATGAGCTGTGTGCAAATGAAGTGAATTTGGTATTTGGGCTGCGTGTTCAAATTTCAGAAAATCTGGGCTGCGTGTTCAGTAAATTTGGTGTTTGGGCTGCGTGTTCAAATCATTAATCAGTGGGCTGTGTGTTCACGTCAAATCTGGGCTGTGTGTTCAGTAAATCAGAGTTTGGGACTGTGTGTTCTATTCTTAATCAGTGGGCTGTGTGTTCACGTCAAATCTGGGCTGTGTGTTCAGTAAATCAGAGTTTGGGACTGTGTGTTCTATTCTTAATCAGTGGGCTGTGTGTTCACTCAAATCTGGGCTGTGTGTTCAGTAAATCAGAGTTTGGGACTGTGTGTTCTATTCTTAATCAGTGGGCTGTGTGTTCACATCAAATCTGGGCTGTGTGTTCAGTAAATCAGAGTTTGGGACTGTGTGTTCTATTCTTAATCAGTGGGCTGTGTGTTCACGTCAAATCTGGGCTGTGTGTTCAGTAAATCAGAGTTTGGGACTGTGTGTTTACTTTTAATCAGTGGGCTGTGTGTTCACGTCAAATCTGGGCTGTGTGTTCAGTAAATCAGAGTTTGGGACTGTGTGTTCTATTCTTAATCAGTGGGCTGTGTGTTCACATCAAATCTGGGCTGTGTGTTCAGTAAATCAGAGTTTGGGACTGTGTGCTCTACTCTTAATCAGTGGGCTGTGTGTTCACGTCAAATCTGGGCTGTGTGTTCAGTAAATCAGAATTTGGGACTGTGCGTTCTACTCTTAATCAGTGGGCTGTGTGTTCACTTCAAATCTGGGCTGCGCGTTCAGTGAATCTATGCTTTGGGCTGTGTGTTCAATCCTAGTCAGTGTGTGCTGTGTGTTCACCTTCAAATTCGAGCCGTGTGTTCAACAATTCAAGTGTTTTAACTACGTGTTCAAAGTGCAAACAAAGTACTATGTCGTAAGCTACAACTGTATGTTTAAGCATGGCAAAGCTACAAAATGCACAAGAATACGAAAAGTAAAGTAAAATACCTCTCGCGCATCATGAGAGAGGTGCTGCTCCGGCTCTCGTAGAAGCAGATCCCCGGGAACCCGATCGTTGAAATCGGTGAAATGACGGAAAACAGCTCGCGGAAGCCTATGTACCGCTGGAGCGTATCGATCGGGAAGAAAAGGCCGGACCCTCGGGGGGATGCCATAATGTCAAAGTCGTCTCCGGCCCCTGGAAAACCTCCGCCGTGGGGAAATTGCCGGCCATTTCGAGAAATCTGCAAAAAGGAGCAAAAATGAGCAAAATGAGCCAAAATTGGAAAAAGTCAACGAAAGTCAACTCTCGGGAAATAAAAAGTCAACAAAAGTCAACCCCTGGGAAAATATTCCAAATGTTGAGACAAACTTACCTCAAGTGATGAAAATGAGAAGAGAAGCTCCGAAATCAAATTTTAGTAGGCTCAAAGTGCCTAAAACTGAAGGATTTCGCAGAAACAACTTGCGTGGGAGGCCGAGGGACGCTTATAAAATGCAGATCTGAGCAAGAAAGTGGCTTAGAGAGCAAGAGGAGAGAATTCCACACTTGGGGGTGCAATTTCGGAGGCTTGGATGTGTGAATATATAGAAAATCCGAAAATGACCAAAATGCCCCTACTTTGGGCAGATGGCCGGCCGGCCACCTAACCTGGCTGGCCGGCCCCTTTACTTTTTGCCCCTGGCCGACAGCCTCTCCTAGGGCTAAGGCCTGGCCGACCATGTTTCCCACCCCCTCCCCTACCTCTCTGCAAATTTTGAGGAATTTTGGAGTTCCCGGGACCTGAAAAAGTTCGAGAAAAGTGCACTTTCTGGCGCGAAATTGCTCCGTTGGAACTTTAACTGCAATTTCTGACATGTGTCTCGTCATTATTCATCAAAATCAAGGTGTATCCTTTTTGAACATGTTATAACCTCTCCGGGAGGTGAATCAGAGGCCGCGATCGAGTTGTCATCGCCGAAATGCGCGCTTTCTTGTTTATTGTTTCGCAACAAACGGGCACTCTAATTTGCGCTCGTTTCGCATTATTTGGCTCATAATTTGCATTCTCATGAATATTTTGCATTGTCATGCATGTTTACCATACCTCTATGCTTGAGTATGCGTTGTCACGCATTATCTTTTCTCGCATTGCGATGTGTTTACCCGCCGGGCACTGCTGTGTTAGACTTTTGGAATCTTAGGAATCACATTGAATATATGTTGTTGGCATATTGTTCTTGTTGAATTTCTCTATTTTGCAGGCACGATATTGTATGTACGGTTCATTTGAGGCTGGTGCGACCAGACGAATCGCGCAGGTATCGTATCTTCTCCGTGTGAGACGCGACGAGAATCGAATGATTCTCCGCATTCCTAACTGCATGAAATGTAGTTGTTGCTTTGCATTCTTGCTTAAAACTGTTGCATCTATTTGTCAATACCTGCTTCATTACAGCTTGCTGCGCTTGCATGATCATTTGGCTCTGTGCATGTCGCTTTGCATTTTGCCCCCCCTGCCTGCGGGCACACATTTCTGTTCATCTCGTATGATTGTCTAAGTCTTCGGCCTTGTCAAAAATGGGTCGTCTCTGGGCTTTGACATTCACTCCCGTCATTGTTATGACTTCCGAGTTCTGTCAAAGAGGGGCAACTGTAGACACCCCATTTTTGACCGACCTTAAGACTCAGACGTCGCCGATTGAGCGCTCGGTGATGTTGCATATCGTGCTCGTTCAGAAGTTTTCAGAGTCGCGGCCGTGCGCCCTGCCTCCGGACTTCCGAACCCTCTTCTGTGCCTTGTCTCGGTTTGCGAACCAGCTCGGTTTTCTCTGTTTTCTTCCGCGGGAAGGGAGTGGTCCTGTAGACTATCTCCCGGTGGCCGTGAGCTACATTTCGTGGCCGTAGGTCATTTTGCCCATTTCGGAGCCCGGTTCCCGTTTTCGGGGCCGTCAGGCCGTGTGCCTCGGCTCGGGACCGCCCAACCATCTCCGATTTCTCCGGTTCTTGGCTAGTACCTCTGTTTTATCATTTTGAGGACACTGGGGCCCCCGATGCCCACTTCGTGGCCGTATGCCACTTTCGGTGCCTACAGCCGGTTTTCGGGACCCCGAACTGCGTGATTTGGGCCCCGAGCATTCATTTCGCATCGGTTTTCTCCGGTTCTTGGCATGTACCTCTGTTTCATCATAACAGAGCACCCTGGGGCCCCTGATGCCCACTTCGTGGCCGTATGCCACTTTCGGTGCCTACAGCCGTTTTCGGGACCCCGAACTGCGCGGTTTGGCCCCGAGCGTTCATTTCTCATTAGTTTTTGTTCAATTTTGGCAGGTACCTCTGTTTCAACATTAGGAAGATCACTGGAGGGTAGGAGGCCAGCAATTATCCCAGATAACCAGTTTCGCTCCTCCGGCGCCCGTTTTGCTCACTTCCGGGCCAATGTTGAACACCCTAGGCCCATTTTCTTCCAACCAAAGCTACATATCTGTGATCAGGGGACATGGGAGGACCCTAAAAACTACTGGTCAGGCCAGAAATTCCAGGTTTCATTTTTGAGCCCCTCCTTCCAAGCTCTATGTTGTGGCTCCTGCTTCAGTGTTGCCAATTTCCGACCTTGGAACCTTGTTCTACACATCTGGGAGGACCCTAAAAGTTGGTGGTCGGCCAGCATTTGTTACATTCATTTTTGAGCCTCTCCTTCAAGCTCTATGTTGTGGCTCCTGCTTCAGAGTTGCCAGATTCCGACCTTGGGGCCTTATTCTACACACATGGGAGGACACCTTTGCTTGGTGGTCGGCCAGCAATTTTCATCTTCATTTTTGGCATGGCCGGCCGGCCAGGGTGAGTGGCTGGCCGACCAGGTGGGGTGGCCGGCCGGCCACCTCCCAGAAAGTTCCCTGGCCGGCCAGCTTTATGCTTTCCAGCCCATTCCAGCTGTCCGGATATTTTTGGCAAAATATCCCCATCCGGGGGATATTTTGGGAGGGAAAGATTGCCTCCATTTCCCTCCCCTTTTACACCTTTTCTTGCTTACTTAAAGGGCTGGACAGCCCCTTTGCCTAGGTTGGAAAAATTGTCTCAAGACTTCATCTCTCAAACCCTCCATTTCCATAGCCAAAAACCTCAAAAACTTCCAAGTTCCTAGGCAATTCCTTCATCAACCCTTAGCTCCACCATCCCCACTACCATTCCAGCAGCAAGGAAGTGTTCTCCAGTGGCTAAGAAGCAACAAATTCAGGCCAAGAGGTAGCAACAATTGGATCTTCAAGGGTAAGTCTCAAAATCTCTTTTTGTAGCATAATTTTGCTTCCTATTTCTACCCTATTTTCTTTCAGTTTTTGGGCTTTGACCCCTACTGGTTTTAGGCTTATTTTGAGCCCCTCTACAACATTGTAGAAGGGCTCAACTTCATTTGGTGTCTCCATGATACACTTGTTTCAATATCTAGCTTGTATGTCACAATCTTGTATGCTATTTTGGCCTATTTTCATTTGTTTTTGGGGCTCGACCCCTACTGGTTTTGTGCTTATTTTGATCCCCTCTACAACATTGTAGAAGGGCTCAACTTCATTTGGTGTCTCCATGATACACTTGTTCAATATCTAGCTTGTATGTCACAATCTTGTATGCTATTTTTGGCCTATTTGCATTTGTTTTTGGGCTCCGACCCTACTGTTTTGTGCTTATTTTGAGCCCCTCTACAACATTGTAGAAGGGCTCAACCTTTTTTGGCCATTCTATATACCACCTCCCTTTGAAATCCACTTTAGGCCCTAATTCTTGCATGTTTTGTAGCCTTTTGTGCTTTTGGTTTTAGCTCTTGGTCAGAACTGAAAGGGGTCTTATTTTGACCCCCTCTACATGTTTCATGAAGAAAGTTTTGTTTTTGGTGTATTCTTTGCATGTCTCTTGTTATAACCTCTTTTGAGCTCCATTTTGCATGGAATTGTTAGCATGTTTGTATATTGATTTTTGGATTTCCATAAACTGATATATGCATGTTTTTGGCCCCTCTTCAATTTTGTAGAACTGATTTTTCTGGTTTGAGCATTGTATATATTACTTGCTTTGTAATTCCTCTCTTTTTCCCCGTTTTTGCAAGCTATTTTTGCCATGCTTGTGGTTGTTATTTAGCCTTGCTTTGTACTGAAAAAATGCCATATTTGGGGCTGCCTTGCTACTTTTTTTGCTGTCATGTATCAATTTTGCATGTTTAGCATAGCCGTAGGCCATTTCGGGTACTTAGAATCACATTTCGGGATGATTTCATGCATCGGTTGTCATTTCGTATCATTTCGGGACTGTTTTCCCTTTCATTTAGGTGCTGAAATTTGGTTGGCATGCTTGCATATCATTTCCCGTGCTATTTCATGCCTTCAGGCCATGCCTCGGTTTGTGCGCCCGTGGGCACACATTTCGAGGCACTTCGGTTTTACCCGATTTCTCATTTCATCATCGCCTCGGTGTGCGTGCCTGTGGGCACACATTTCGAGGCACTTCGGTTTTATCCGATTTGCATTTCACATCATCGCCTCGGTGTGCGTGCCTGTGGGCACACATTTCGAGGCACTTCGGTTTTACCCGATTTCTCATTTCATCATCGCCTCGGTGTGCGTGCCCGTGGGCACACATTTCGAGGCACTTCGGTTTTACCCGATTTCTCATTTCATCATCGCCTCGGTGTGCGTGCCTGTGGGCACACATTTCGAGGACTTCGGTTTTACCCGATTTCTATTTCATCATCGCCTCGGTGCTGCGTGCCTGCGGGCACACATTTCGAGGCACTTCGGTTTTACCCAATTTCTCATATCATCGCCTCGGTGTGCGTACCTGTGGGCACACATTTCGAGGCACTTCAGTTTTATCTGATTTCTACTTCATATCATCGCCTCGGTGTGCGTGCCTGTGGGCACACATTTCGTGGCACTTCGGTCTTACCCGATTTCCACTTCACATCATCGCCTCAGTATGCGTGCCCGTGTGCACGCATTTCGAGGCACCTCATTGTCATAGCATTGTGCATGCTAGGACTGTATATTAGTTGCATTTCATGCATATCATGCATATTGCACGGGAAACGAGGCGCGTTTTGTACTCCGAGTAACGGAACGGGTCTCAATTCCCAAGTCACCGACACTCCGGATTACCCATGATGGAGTTAGGTTTTTGTTGTAGCATTCATCTGCATTGCATCCGATAGTGAGTTGTGCAATCCGACTCCTCGGCCATCATGCATCGGTATGCGTGATTGGTGGCACGAGGATCGAGGCATGCATATATTTGTGAAATACATTGCTATGCCCTTTTCCTGCTCTCTGTTGCAGCAAGATAAGGAATCAGCAACTTTTCAAAGTCGGGCACGCATTTCAAGAAGCATTGCAAACAGAGGCTAGATTGGGCATCCCAGTGGATTTCCGCGCAACACAGTCCAGCATATATCATTCATCAGAAACGAGGCAGCCCCTGGC
Organism: Camellia japonica; assembly: GCA_030407325.1. Lineage (NCBI taxonomy): Eukaryota > Viridiplantae > Streptophyta > Magnoliopsida > Ericales > Theaceae > Camellia > Camellia japonica. The sequence continues at coordinate 44,432 of JAPPVO010004425.1, read as the reverse complement.
TTGCAAGCCAGTCTACCGCTTTCTTAGTTTAATTTGTTAATTAATTAAGAATATGTATATTTCGGACTGTATTATTCTTTTATTCGGACTGTATTATTATTTATTCGGACCCTCTGCGCGAGGGCATAACTGTAATAAGTGTGGGTGAGTGTGATGTATGTCTTCCAACCCCACGTCTTTCTCCCTTTTATTTACCCGCTTATGTTGGTTAGATATAGGGCATATTTCAATTAGCATACAGTATGACAGCATGTTTGCATCATTCATCTGTTTTGCACGCACCGGGCTCGGCGCATCATACAAACTGCATTTGTATTTCAATTCCAAATTGAATACATGTTAGTTGTAGCATTTCATATACCATGTTTAGAATAGCCGAGCCTGCTATAGTTGCATTTTTGCATGTGTTGCATTAGGCATTCTGTATACTTAGGATCCATGCATGATTTCTAATCGGTTCCTATTTTGGCTTGGAGTACTAGGTGAGTTTTATGCTTTAGCATCCTTGCATGCGTGTGAGTGTTGCCATGAATAGCATGCTTGCCATGAGACTAAGTGCTTACATGATATACTGCCTTGAATGCCTGTGGGTGGAGGTTGAGTTATCTGAATTGGAACAATTCATCAATCATGTTTTCTAAGCCCACCTGAGGGTGGCAAATCCGCGTTTTTAGCCTATCTGCGGGTAGCACCATCAAACCATTTTCAAATGTTTTGTTCCAATTCAGGCGACCCAAGTCTATACTTGTTTGCTGCGAGCATCACATAGTAACCTAGGCTAATAATCGGGACAAGAACTCACAATATTTTCAAAATCAGATATCATGGTTAGTAGAGGCCGGTCTTTGACCGGGCGAGCGGGGGTGCTCACGATGTGACCTTCCCCAATCGTACCCAAGTTCCCGAGCCAACTTTGGTGATGACGGACACGTGGCCTTCGGCACCGAGTTAGGGTTTCCTAAATTTCCCATTTAAAAAATATTTAGGTGGCGACTCTGTTATCTGGCAAAGCAGTCCATGTTTGGCACTTCTTTCAAAAAAATCTGTTTTCAAAAACGATTTGCCGGATTTGGACTCTTTGGTTCAAGATTAAGAACCGTGACATTTGAGTCCTTGAACTGTAGTGACCCCAATATGAACAGAACGGGACTTAACACCTCCCGGGGCGTTCGGGGACGTCTACAGGTTGTTGTGGAGGGTGATCATGACCTTGGTTAGGCTGTGCTAGCTGTCGGGGAGGGGTGCGCCTGCGGTTGTTTCTGATGGTTCAATCCGCTGCCTCTGCTGAGGGCGAGTATGCATGAATCGGCTGAGGTGTCCTTGACGAATCAGGCCCTCGACCCGATCTTTGACGTTAAACACACTCCTCGATATTATGGCCGTGATCTTGGTGAAAACAGCAATATTTGGAATGGTCTTTCCGATTGGAAGGAGTCCGTGATGGTTGGGGCCATTTTAGGGGGTAGTCCCACTGGATCTGATGGAGGACTTGTTTCATGGGGGAGTTTAGGGGGGGTGTATCGCTCGAACCGGCCGGTGGTCGGGCTGGGGCCGGCCGGTCAGTTCTAGGGGTCGGTCAGTGTACTGAGATGTTTTGGTTATTGTACTGGGTATTTCTGGTTTCTAAATCTTTTCTCTTTTCTCTGGGGGTCGGGTTTTTGGTTATAGGATCTTGCCGGGCGGCTAGGGAATCTTCAGCATTCATGTATTTTTGGGCTTTGGAGAATAAGATTGCCATGGAGGTCAGGGGGTTTTTAGAGAGGGAAAAAGAAGTCAGACGACCGCAGACCGGTAATGAAAGCCGTAAGGATGACCTTGTCATCGTTTTCCGCTACTTGCAGGGCTTCGGTGTTGAAGCGGGTAACGAAACTGCGTAGCGACTCCCCCTCGGTCTGACGGATATTGAGGAGTTGGGTTGCCGGACGCCGCTGGCGCTGGGCTCCAATGAAATGGCTGAGGAAAGAGTCACTGAGGTGCTGGAAAGTGGAGACAAAGTTTGCTGGCAGTTAACTAAACCAAAGTCGAGCTGACCCCTTGAGTGACACGGGGAAAGCCCGCACATGATTTCGTCAGGGAAAGCATGGAGGATCATGAGGGTCCTGTAGGTCTCCAAGTGGTCGACTGGGTCCGTCGTACCGTCAAAAGAGTCGATGGTGGGCATTTTGAACTTGGGGGGTAGAGGTTTGTCCCGGATGGAGGCAACGAATGGCGAGTTGGATGTGGTAGAGGGTTTATGTTGGATGTTCTGCATGACCCCTTGGAGTTGGAGCTTCATGGCTCGGAGTTCGGCGTCCCAGAGAGGAATGTTGTCATCACCGGAGGGCAGCGGGGGTTGGACGCTACTGGCCTCTCCTTCATGGGTTGGCGCCAGGATCGATAGATGTGGGAGTCGGGGTGGTGGATTTATATTTGGGGGAGGAGGTTGCAAGCCTTCCAAGTTGGGTGGATAAGGCTGCTGATAGTGTGGCTCGAGGCTCGTTCTTGGTTGGGTGGAATATCTGGAGGTGGTGGAGGGGGCATGAGAAGGTCTCTTTGAGCAGGGCATTGATTAGAGCTTGGTTCTGTTCGGCAAGGCGGTTAATGCTGTGAGCTCGGTAAAGTATTATGGTGGGTTGTTTGGATTAGGAGGGTCGGCTTGGTGGTCGGGAACATTGGGGTGGGAAGCCATGGATCTAGTCGTAACCATTCACCTTCGCAGGTGACAGGAGGGGGTTATTGGGAAAGGGCCTCCAGCGACAATGAGCACAATTGGCGCATAGAGTAAGAAGTTTCCCACAGACGGCGCTAACTGATGATATAGTTCGTTCCAACAAAGGGGTCGGACTGATCCACGCTCTTCATGCTTATGTCCGAATGACCAAGACCACCGGAAAACCTGCACACGAGTTCAGCGGGGAACGGGGAGTCCCCCAGCGAACCCTCCGACGCGCAAGTTAGAAAGAGGAGTGGAGTATAGAGCGAGATTAGAGATAGAAAGCTTAACTTTCTTCTTGTCTTCAACGTCTGCTTATATTCTCTGGTAATCATTTCGTTGTCCCTTCCGACCTTTCACCTTGGCCAAACGTCTATGCTGTAGCTTACCTTGTTCGGGGTGAGGGCGTGCCGTCCCGACGGAGAGGGGTTATCGCAATAAATGCTGTAAGGGGCCTCATTAATGGCGATGTGGCGTAGCAATAACTTTGCAGATCTTTGTCTGCTGATGTGGCATGCCCTTCTCTTACCATGTGTCTTGATGCCATTGGTTCTTATTGCTATGTGGGGCTTCAGCAGTGTTGGGCTTCATTAATTAGATTATGTATTGGGCCCTAAGTGGTGGGCTTGGGTTGTTCATAGTGGGCTGTAACCTTTATGGGCCTACCTATGTCAGTAATATTAAACATATCTTTAATATTTTAATTATTTTTAGCTAGATTAAATAAAATTTATTTTATTTTATTTTTTACACAATTAAATAAATTTATTTTTTAAAAATTAAAAAATAAAATACAATAAAAATATATGTTTTTTTTAATTAAAATTCTAAATAAATTTTTTTAAAAAATTATAATAATTAAACAATGAATTAAATAAAATATAAACAAAATTTTAAAATAAAACATCAATAAATATCTATAAAAAATTATTTAAAAAAATTAAATAAATAAAACATCAAAAAAATTTTAAATAAAATTATTATATTTTGAAATTGAGACATTTAAATTTTATTGAATTTTACTAAATATAATACATAATTAAATAGTAGAGGGTCAAAATGGTCATTTTACCATCTAATCCCAACAATAAATGGTCCCTCCAAAATTGTCCCACACCCCCCTCCCCGGATAGTATAATTCCCCATATGGGAGATAAGGAGTCTAGCCAGACTCCATGTCCGGTGGACTGAAAAAAAAAATAAACGCTGGATTGGATGCTTCCCTCAAATTACAATCCACATAATAAATAATTCCCTCTTATCTCCCCAATCAAATACCACCTAAGATTCTTATATGCAAACAAGGTAGATCTTACTTCCGCATTCTTTTTTTCTAGTCAAAAGTCAAACAAATAGTGACACTTGCCTACTCAGAAAAAATACTTAAAATTTGAAATATGCAGATGAGATTCATTTGGGTATTAGTTCACACTACACCAAAGTTTGAATCTACAGTCATACACTTTACTTTTTGAATGCATCTGGCCTTTTTTTTTTCTTGGGTACAAAACATTTTTGACCAAAAAAAATTAAAATAATAAAAAAATAGTAATTAGAGATATGTCAGCATGAAGAAAGAGTTGCATTGCACATAACTTGTACAGCGTTTCCCACAACTAGCAGTGGATTCAGGGAAGAAAAGACTTTCCCTGCATTGGTACTGAACAGATTGACCCCATTTGCCATGCTTAATTACTCTTGTGGTTTGTGGAGGAACAAACTCGTGTCTACATAGAGAACTAATAATGTTGTAGTTGTCACAAACAGGCACTGCCAGCATTGTCTGCGAATGGCCTCGTGCAGAGCTACCTTTCATTGTAAAGTATGGTTGGCGAGTCCCATGGATTCAGCAACTTCTCTAGAGGAAAAAGGATTAGCTTGTTCCTACTCATTGCACAGAACATGCATTAGTAGATTGTAAATAGTAGATATTCACGAATCCAAGTTTCAGTTAAAAAAAAAAAAAAAAAAAAAAGCTAACTGCCTCTCCTCTGAATTAGAGGATTTGAAAACAGGCTTAATCAACAGCTAGAACGACAATAATCACAACAACAAGATGCTTAGGCACTCGTTGGTTAACTTGGATATGAAATGGTCCACATTCATCGTTGTTTAAAATACGAACACCATAGAGGACACTTGATACTTAAGTTTAAACCTACATCCCGAACATACATTCAAAAGAGAGCACCATAAATTTGCTCTTAGAAGTTTTCATTACCACCGTCTTTCAAGACCGATTGTCCCTCTGTATCTAAGAACCTAATATATGCGTCTGTGGTGCATATGGCATGCACATTTCTCTTTGTTATACATCCTGTACATCTATGTTATTTTTTGTTTAACAAAATGGCCATCGTGCTCATGATCAATAAAGTGTCCTCCATGGTAGTTTTCAATAGATAGACCCATCATTAATGCTAACAAATATAGTATTCAACTACTGTTGAAAAAAAAAAAAAAAACTGAGACAGAATTTGCAAATAGCAACATATTCATACCTGCAGATGATGTAGCAATATATCAAGAAAAAGATGCACAAATACCTGTGGATAACTCAGCATGGTCATCATGCAATTCAAAGATCTGCATTTGTTTAGGATGTGAGTTAGTTTTTTAATTTTTTGACTATTTTAGTTTGGAACTAAAATGCTCCTCATTTGTGATAGATTTTTTGACTTTTTTGACTTTTGTAATAGAAAAAATGAAATGATTACGATTAGATGTAAAATTTATCTATTGACTTACTCTATTTGTCTTTTTGTGACTATTTTAGTCCAAACCAAGCCTCTTATGCCAAACATAACCTTTTTATATTTATTGGTTTGTGAAATGATTAGTTGGTTATTGATAGTGTAAGTACTGAATTTTGAAATGATCATTTGCTATTAATAATACTGAATATAAATTTATCAAAATAACAAGTGGTTAGGACATTTTTTACTTTTGTATGTAAATTTTGATTTATTTGTATTAGTTTGTTTTTAAATATGATGTCAATGATGTAAATAGATTAATTGTATTTTTATTTTAAATTTATAATACCAGTTCATAAGACAGGCTGATAACTACTTCAAAAACTATTTAGTGTGTTTAATTTCAATTTTCTTAAAAAATTATTTTTTTTCTTTTCATTTTTTTTTTTTTTTTAGTAAAATTTTTAAAATTTTAAGTAATTTTTTACTTTTTTAGGCGTACCTTATTAGATATATCCAAAAAGTAAATATTTATAAAAAAATAATTTAAAAAATATAAATACACAGAAATAAGAAAAATATATTGAATTCTCGTATTTTTTTGTATTTTTTTATATTTAGTAATTTTCTAATTTTTTCACAAATATTATACTTTTTAAGTATATTTATGTTAACTGTATCTCATAATTAAAAAAAATCAATGAAAATAATATATATACAAAATAAAAAATTTCAATTTTTCTAAAAAGTGAATCTTGAAAATTTAAACCACAACAAGTTGGTTAAAATCGTCGATACTCTTTTTATACTCTAATTTTCATAGTAAATTAGCTTTATTTTTTTTAATAAATGAAAATTATATTTAAGGGCTTGTTTGGTTTATGAAAATTTTAAAAATCCAATATATTGATTTGTGATTATAATTCAATTTTAATAATGAATAGCAATCTCAAATCAAACAATTAATAATAAATCGATACAACGATTTATCGTGAAAAAAAAGATCACAATTTGACTCCTCCAATCGTGATAATAAAATCACAGGTCAAAATCACAAAATAATCTGTAAATCGTATGATTTGATTTTGATGGATGTCTAAAATATTAAGAGATAAATCATGATTTTTTAATATACATATATTTGTATTCTTTGACTCAACAATATCTGTTAAAAATATATATTGTACGATGTATTTGTTATAAAATATTATTTAAATAGATTTTACTATGCATGTAAATATTTTAATAAAGAAATCACTATACTTTTTACCAAAAATGTTTTGAAAAACAACTCTTATATTCATCGAAAGCAATCTTTTTATCAATAATTTCAAATGGGCCTGGCATGTTTTCCGTGTGAATCTGAGCTGCAATCTGAAGCGTCTCCAAAGTCAGTAGGAGGAGCTTGTCTTCCCAACGGATATATTTTTTTGGTATAAATAAAAGTGTTAGTTGAAGGAAAATATGAAGTGAAGAAGAGAAAAATTTGTCAATTGAATTAGTTCATAATATTGTATTGTGTTTCATTGAGTTATATATTTCTATGAGAAATTTTTGAGAGTTTAAGCAAAATTGTAAAAGGATTTTATATCCCTTACTCTTATTATTCTTGTAAAAGATAGATTTTTATTTTATTTTTTTTGATCAGCAAAGAAAATGGAATTTTATTGATAAAGAAGAAGTACAAAAAAGCTTGGCACAATTGCATCATAGATCAAAAATACATCCCAACTAGGTTGGCGCATATTAGAGAACACAATCATGTGCAGGCACAAGCCGAAAGAAGGCTGAAAAACATTCAACCGGAAGAGATACACAGAATAAAACAAGAAAAAAAAAAAGCATCATCCTGAATTGGTTGGTAAAAGAGAGAATTTTTGTGAGTGATTTTTCAGAAAAAAATTAGTTGGATTAGGTGTGACTAGGCATCAGATTCTAAACTAGTTTGAGTGATCAGGTTTAGTCACTTGTTGTAAAGGTTCACTAGCACCCGTGAAACTAGTGGTGTATTACTATTTGAAGAATAGTGGAGAAATTCTCGAGGAGGATACTTAGAGAGTGGACATAGGTCCGACGTGCCGAATCACTATAAATCATTGTAATTGATTTTCTTGCCCTATCTCTTTTCACTTTTATATTGATTATTATTGCTATATTTTTTATTTATTAAAATTTGAATATATTGATTATTATATTTAATATTGTGAAATTATTTTTAATAATCTAATTCACCCTCTCTTGGGTTTCCTACCTAGGATAACACAATCCACTAAGAAGACAAAAAAGAATTACACACAAGAACCCTCAATTTCTTATCGAATTCACGTCCAAATTGAACCAAACTCGATGTGCCTCTTCCACTACCATCTTCACCTCGGAATTACTTTGTCTAACATTGAATCTACAACGCTAATGACAAATTCACGACAATGAACCACTATGAAATTATTCAAAGTTTCAGGCCCAAGTTTCTCATAATCTACCGATAAACACTATTCTTTTTTGTGAATCAAATAACAAAAACAACCCTTGATATTTGTCAGTATATAGTTCGTTGATCAATCAATCATCTTTTATACATCAACAAAACTCATATATAAACATCATCTAATATAGAATACTTTGTATTTGACTCATTTCTAGAAATTTAGACGAGTTAAACCCTAAAAATCACAAATAACACACTTTATACTAAATAGAGCTGCGAAGACTGTTCAAGCAGTGTGACTAAAGGTAGTGCTCACGTATAAGCCAACTGCTTGAGCAGTAAAACTTGTCTTCCAAAAGTTCAGAACACAAACAGAGCTACTGGATAAATCACTTTACTGCTTGAATGCACAAAAAAATGCTTGAGCGGTTAATCAACTTTGACTTTTTTCTTGGCTTTGGTCTTCGTACTTAGTTAGCAAAGTGACAAATAAGGAATACTCAAGTCAAGGAATGAAATATTAGCGCAAACTCTTCTGTACAGGCACAACTTGGGTTGGATTCGCATCTAAACTCTCATAATTCACAAATACAGTAGAGCGAATAAAAATATAACTGAAATGAGTTTTGTTCAATGGGATTGCCAATAATAAAGACTTAGAAGTGTAGTTTTGAAAATAATTTTTAAGAGCTCAAAACTTAAAACTTGTTTATCTCAAAACTACTTTCAATCACTTTTTTTTGTTTATATTTATTTTATTATCTCATTTCGTCTTCTATTTTTTTTTTTGGACTAAAATAGCCAATAAAGATAAAATATTGTATTCAACTCATAATCATTTAATATTTCATCGCACAACTATCAAATCAACTACAACAACAAAAAAACAAAAAACAATTATGTTCCCAAACACAACTATTTTAGCTAGGCTAAAATAGCCAACTTTCCAAACAAGGCCAAAATTACTAACTACAAAACTCCAACTACAAAATTATTTCAAAATATACAACCAAACAAATTTTTTAAATTTGAAAACTCTTTTCAAAAACCTAGATGATGTGGCATGTGGCTCGTTCTATCACAATGAAGTGTTTTAAAAAGGCTATAGTATATTTTTTTTCATTGTAACACCTAACAAAACCCAGCTAATGTGGTATATGACATATTTCACCACAAAAATTTTAAAAATGCAATAATATATTTTTTCTAGGGCTGAGCAAGGAATCCGTAAAATCCATAATCCGATCCGGTGCAGTCTGGTCCAGTAGGGTTGGATCGGGTTTTTGAATCCGTACTTTGGTTCCAGATTGAAAAATAAAAAATCCGTAGTCCACAGGTCAGTACCGGATTGAACCCCACAGTTTCGAATTGGAACTGATCCAGACTGTATACAAATAGACTATATTTACATTATACACCCTCTCGGCATAGTATCTTCTCTTATTTCATATAAAACCTAATCTCAAACCTAAACCCGTATAATATCTTCTTTCATTGCTTTTATTGGTTAGTTTTTAGTTTTAATTTGTAATGGTCTAAATATTTATGGTGAAATCAATTTTCTTATGGTTGTTTAAATTCTAGAACAATATGTCGGTATTGTGGAAAGACATGTTGCTACTGTGGAACTAATATGATGTTATGTTTATGTTTTTATGAAATTAAAATGTTCTATATATATATATATATTTTGTTATTTAATTATGTGAATCCATGGTCTTAAACCGATCTAATCCATATTTAAATGGATTGGTTCGGATTGGTTCCACGATTTAAACGGATTGGATAGTTCCAATTTTTCAGAAGCCGTAGAAAACAGATTGGTCTTGGTTTTACCCCAATCGGACCAATCTGGACCATGCTCACACCTAATTCTTACCCACTGTGGCATTCACTTTTTCCCATTGTAATACCCAATAAAATGTTGGAGAATGGCTTTGGAATAGTTTTGGAAAAATCCTTATTTTTTGCTAACTTTGAGCATTAATTAAGGTGGGATCCGAGCGTTATTTTTAACGTTTTTTTATTGGATTCATGTTTAATGTCGCGTAGTGAATAAAACCGTGTATTTGGTTGCTCAAAACTATTTTCGGATGAATGAGAATTCAACGCGCATTTTCAGGTTCGTGGAAATGTATTTTGGTCGGTTTGCTACACATTTGTGAATGTGCTTGTTCCACATTGAAAAGGCTTGAGGAATTGTTTGGGTTTATAAACCTTAGCATTGGATACTTGGGATGGGCCCCAAGGGGTACCCAAGTTTGTAGAAGGGTGAGGTTATAGGTGTAGTGGGCTAGACCCATTAGACCCAAAACTAAAACCACACGTGCGCGCCACCGCCGCCATTTGTCCGGTCGAGCGGCCTGGGCTTGGGCGCGGGTGCGTGGTGTGAGGTTGGGTTGGGCTTGTCCGGCCTAATACTTATCTTTTTAGGCCAAAAACATTTTTAATTTATTTTTTTTATTTTGGTTTCAAAATTCAAAATAAATTGGTCCAAAATTTTTTTCTTCACCCAAACAGGTCCCAAACTATTTTACCCTTCACGAAACAGGTTTAGAAGGTTCAAAACAGGTTCATACCTGTTCATTTCAAACTGAATCTATTTGGATAGATTCAAATCTGTTTGCTGCCTATTCAATAGTAGTAATCTGTTCATACTATTTAATATATTGTTCAAATCTGTTTGCTGCCTATTCAATAGTAGTAATATACTGTTAAATAGTAGTCATATACTGTTTAATTTCTTAAATAGTAGTAATATACTGTTTAATGATTTTTTTGATAACATAGTAGTAATATACTGTTTATCATTGGAATTTTGTTATAAAATATATTTTTGGTATATTTTGTGCGTAATTTCTTTTGTGTATAAATTTGTGATTGGTACAATTTTCATTTTGTCAGAATTATGACAACTGAAATTAACAGTACTAAGATTGTTATTACTCAAACCCCCACACCTGTTATGCCAGTGATGACTCCGGCAGTACCGGTAAATCATAGGGAGAAGCCAGAAAAATTCAATGGTAATGATTTTAAAAGATGACAACAAAAGATGATGTTTTATATTACCATATTGAATTTGGCTCACTTCACTCATGAAAAAGCACCGGCACTAAAAGAGGGAGAAACTGACCAACAAGTGGTTGCCACAGTTGATTCATGGAAACATGGTGATTTTCTGTGTCAGAATTATATCCTTAATGGATTGGACAATACACTGTACAATGTGTATAGTGTGAAAAGCACAACTAAAGAACTGTGGGAATCTCTAGATCATAAGTGTAAAACAGAGGACGCCGATACAAACAAATTTGTTGTCGGTCATTTTTTGGATTTTAAAATGATGGATTCCAAAACGGTTATTAGCTAAGTTCAAGATCTCCAATTAATTCCCCATGACATACATGCGGAAGGGATGGTTCTTAGTTAGTCTTTCCAAGTAGCGGCAATCATTGAGAAATTGCCACCATCTTGGAAAGAATTCAAGAATTATCTGAAGCATAATCGCAAGGAGATGAAATTAGAGGAAGTGATAGTGCGGCCCCGGTCTTTTCCCATTTGGTTGTTGCATCCAGACTTAGGTTCCGTAGACCCTGTTGTTATATATATGTTGTTTCCATCCTTCCATACTTTGCTTTTGAGTTATAGGATGTGTTGGGCAGGTTTGTTACAGGTTGGTTGTGTTTGGGAACAAATGGTTGCTGCCCAGAATTTTGGTCCTTCGCTCGAGCGAGAAGTTTGTCGCTCGAGCGAGCTCTTTGTTTTTGGTTTGTCGCTCGAGCCAGTATTTCTTCACTCGAGCGAGCGACTGCGTCTAGGTATAGACCTGAGAGCTGTGTTTCTTGGCTCGAGCAAGCTTTCCTTCGCTCGAGCGAGCGATGTGTATGTTTTCGAGTTCTTCGCTCGAGCGAGCATTCTGTCGCTCGAGCGTGCTTCTGGGTTGCAGACCTGAAGCTTCGAGTTTTTGGCTCGAGCGAGACTTTCTTCGCTCGAGCGAGATTTCTTGTGTCTGGTCGCTCGAGCGACCAATCCTTCGCTCGAGCGAGCCTGTTTTATTTAAATACGCAGCAGCAGTTTTAAATACACTTTTTCACTCTCTTTTGGATTTCAAAACCTTAGGTCTGTGTTCTCTCTCCCTCCACTCACCTTCTCTCTTAGGTTTCATCTAGTTTTAGGGTGTTTCTACCCTAGGTTCTTTGTTAAAAAGATAGAGGGACAGGAGGGCTTTACTTTAATATGAGAGTTGGGCGATTTGGAGCACTTTAGACTTTCGTCATCTTCTCCATTCGAGTTCTTCACTTCAAGGTAGGGATTTCCTACTCCATATTATAGGTTTTGTCTTAAGTTTTGGTATTTTTGATATGCTGGTGTCGTTTGTTAATTTTGGGAAAACTAGGGTTTGTATTATAATTTGAGAAATTGGGAATTATTTATATATTAAATTCCATGTGATTGTGAATCATGAAAAAATGACATTGGTAGTGTCAAGTTGATAAAATTGAACCTTAGGGTTGGTTTTTGAGAAAAGGGGAAAAGCCCTAATTGTTATATAAATTAATTCGTATAATTAATTTTGGGAAAATTATGGAATTAAGTTTAATTCATGAAATTGGGGTACTATGGGATTAAATGGTGTAGTTGGATAGTTTAATCACTCACCTATGAAAATGTTGAATTTACATTTGTTGATGCATTTATTTCCTGTTTAGAAATAACTGTTTTGGGCTATCGGTGGAGGATAGTCGTGATTGTTGTAGACATTGCATGTTGATTAGGGAAAACTGAAACTAATCACATTGAATGAGTCATTGAATATGACAGTTGAATTAATACAGCCAATCTGTGTATTGATTGAATATTGTGTATGATAAGTGTTTAATACATTGTATATGCATATTGTTTGGGAGGAGATAGGGGATGTACTCCATGGTTTGAGGGAAGATAGGGGATGGACTCTCAAACCTGTTTAGGAGGAGAAAGGGGATGAACTCCATTAGTACAGCAAATCTGTGTATTTATTGATGCATGGAAGTATTTTAGTACAGCAAATATGTGTACTTATCAATTGATGGAAGTGTTTCATTATGAGCCTTAGCCTCATTTAATTGTTAATATCAGAAGTAATATTAATTTGAGATGTAGTCTCAGTTAGTTGTTTGGCCAGGTTCTGAGCCATGTCTGTATAAATGGAAAATTGGAGAAATAATGGAAAGTGAAACGTATCATGGACATAGTGGTCATGAAATTGTATTGTGATAAAGTGGTTTATAATTGTAGCCATCTATTGAATGCTATTGCTTTAGTCAATTCCTATATTTGGTTTAGTATATTTCTGCTGGGCTGTGGCTCACCCTATACGGGAACATTATTTTCAGGTCCAGGTGATATGCTACCTCCAAGGACATAGCTTGGAAGGATTTGGATTTGAAGAATTGTTTTTAGTTATTTGTTATTTGATATTACATGTAAACTCAAGCCGAGGGTTTAATTTGTAGTTGAGTTAGTACTCACATTTTGTGTCCAAGTGTTGGCTTGGAAAGTTGTAAGCCCGTAGGGCATTTATTTATTTTTGATGCTACATGTAATGTCTTTCAGTAAGAACACTCTGATGAATGGAATAATGTTTTGTTTTGCTTATATCAATGCATGTCAATATTGTGTATATTATGGGTTTATTTTGAGGGCGTTACAATATTGCTATGTTTACTTATTGAGAAGTAAAGATGAAGCCGTAGAAGCTTTTAGACAATATAAACTTGAGGTTGAAAATCAACTTGGCAAAACTATTAAGATAGTGAGGAGTGACAGAGGTGTGAGTATGATGCACAATTTGAAGAATTTTGTTCTGAACATGGCATTATTCACCAAACCAATGCACCCTATTCTCCTCAGTCAAATGGAGCTACAGAGAGAGAATCGAACTCTTAAAGAGATGATAAATACCATGTTGATTAGTTCAGGGTAACCTCAGAACTTGTGGGGGAAGGCGATTTTGTCTGCTAACTTTATCCTTAACAGGGTATCCTACAAGAAACTCAATCAAACACCTTATGAATTATGGAAAGGTCGACGACCTACCTATAATTACCTCAAAGTGTGGGGGTGTTTGGCCAAGGTGGCAGTCCTTAGTCCCAAAATGACTAAGATAGGACCAAAGACCGTTGATTGTGTGTTCATTGGATATGCCAATAATAGTAGTGCATATAGATTTTTGGTTCATAGATCTAAAAATCCGGATATGCATGTAAACACTATTATTGAGTCAAGAAATGCATCGTTTTTGAACACATTTTTCCTAGCAAGGAAATTGAAGAGAAAAGTTCAAATAAAAGAACTTTTGATACTGCTATGGGTAGCAGTGAAGACCAAAATGATAATGAAGTAGATGAACCTAGACGTGGCAAGAGGGCTAGGATCTCTAAATCATTTGGTCCAGATTTTCTGACATACCTATTAGAAAATGAGCCTCAAAACTTCAAGGAAGCAATGTCAAGTCCTGAAGCTCCATTGTGGAAAGAGGCTGTGAATAGTGAAATTGAATCAATACTGCAAAATCATACTTGGGAACTGGTGGATCTTCCACCAGGATGTAAACCTCTTGGATATAAGTAGATATTCAAGAGAAAAATGAAAGAAGATGGTTCAATAGATAAATACAAGGCTAGGCTTATTGTTAAGGGATACAGGTAGAAGGAAGGCCTTGATTATTTTGACACCTATTCATCAGTGACAAGAATAACATCTATTCGCATGTTGATTGCAATTGCAGTTTTGTATAATCTAGAAATACATCAAATGGATGTTAAAACATCTTTTTTAAATGGCAAATTAGATGAGGAAATCTATATGGAACAACCAGAAGGGTTTCAAGTTCCTGGCCAAGAGAAAAAAGTTTGTAAACTTGTCAAATCCCTTTATGGATTAAAACAAGCTCCGAAACAATGGCATGGAAAATTTGATCACGTTATGTTTTTGGATGGTTTTAAGATAAATGAATGTGACAAATGCGTCTATGTTAAAAGCACAGACAAAGGCTATGTCATAGTTTGTCTTCATGTGGATGGCATGCTCATTATTGTAAGTAATAATGACATGATTAAATCCACAAAGAAAATGTTGAACAAAAAGTTTGACATGAAAGATTTGGGAGTATCATATGTAATTCTAGGAATAAAGATTACTAGAACATCTGAAGGATATGCTTTATCTTAGTCTCACTATGTTGAGAAGATTCTGGAGAAATTTGGAAAGCATGACGACCGTCCTGCTGAAACACTTGTTGACATTAGTCTTCATTTGTCAAAAAATACAGGTGTAGGCATATCACAATTAGAGTACTCTCAAATAATCGGAAGCTTGATGTACTTAATGAATTGTACTAGGCCAGATTCAGCCTATGCTGTAAGCAAATTGAGTAGGTAAACAAGTAATCTAGGGTCCGATCATTGGAAAACGATAATTAGGGTACTTAGGTATCCAAGACATACCCAGAATTATGGCTTACATTATACCAAATATCCAGCAGTACTCGAGGGGTACAGCGATGCAAATTGGATATCGGATACTAAAGACTCAAAATCCACTAGTGGATATGTCTTTACCCTGGAAGGTGCTGTAGTCTCTTGGAAATCCTCCAAGCAGACATGCATAACAAGGTCGACAATGGAATCTGAGTTTATCGTATTAGATAAAACAGGAGAAGAAACAGAATGGCTTCATAATTTCTTAGAAGACATTCCAATGTGGCCTAAACCTGTGCCAGCTATATGCATACACTGTGATAGTGAAGCAGCAATAGGACGGGCACAGAATCATATGTATAACGGTAAATCTCGACACATTCGTCGAAGACATAATACCGTTTAGCATTTGCTCTCACATGGAATAATTTCCATAGAATATGTAAAGTCAAAGGAGAATATTGCGGATCTATTGACTAAAGGGCTAGCCAGAGAGCAAGTGTACCATTTATCGACGGGAATGGGATTAAAGCCTATTACTTTAAAGTCGCCATAATGGCAACCCAACCTAATTGATTGGAGATCCCAAGATCTAGATTCAAAGGGACAACCGAATTATGGATGAATTCACGTATCACTAAGGAGGTTTACTCCTACTCATTTCTATGATAAGAAGAGTGATATCTGCAGCGTTAGTAGGATAAGCCTTGCTTTTAATGATTCTTATAGCTTGGACATCCAAGTAGGGTATAGCAGGATACTCTTAATAAGAAATCACCTATATGAGTGTGAAACTGGGCCGGTTCTGTGAGAATTGAGAAGGCTAAATTCTTTAGAGCACTCATGAATTATGAGGCGTTGTTCAGGGTCAAAATGAACACAACCGTAAGAACCAAACTGTGTTTGCGGATACACTATATGTAGTCTATTGTCTTGGCTTACACAAACAGCTGAACAGTTCAAGGCATCGCATCTACTGGTTAGCCAGTAAATCCGATAGGCTTTCACTAGAGAAGGTTCAAAGCCAAAAGCTACCTATCTTGATGTGGTGTATCTTCCTAATGTACTCTTTCTTTGTCTGCATCTTGTTACATGTCCGTTATCATGAATTCCATTCATGTGGGGGATTGTTGGAAAATAGCTTTGGAATAGTTTTGAAAAAATCCTTATTTTTTGCTAACTTTGAGCATTAATTAAGGTGGGACCCAAGCGTTATTTTTAACGTTTTTTTATTGGATTCATGTTTAATGCCACATAGTGAAGAAATCCGTGTATTTGGTTGCTCAAAACCATTTCTAGATGAGTGAGAATTGAACGCGCATTTTCGGGTTCGTGGAAATGTATTTTGGTGAGTTTGCTACACATTTGTGAAATGTGCTTATCCCACATTAGAAAGGCTTGAGGAATTGTTTGGGTTTATAAACCTTAGCATTGGATACTTGGGATGGGCCCCAAGGGGTACCCAAGTTTGTAGAAAGGTGAGGTTATGAGTGTAGTGGGCTAGACCCATTAGACCCAAAACTAAAACCACACGCGCGCATCGCCGCTACCATCCGTCCGGTCGGACGCGGGTGTGTGGTGTGAGGTTGGGTTGGGTTTGTCCGGCCCAATATTTATTTTTTTGGGCCAAAAACATTTGTAATTTATTTTTTTATTTTGGTTTCAAAATTCAAAATAAATTGGTCCAAATTTTTTTTTTCCACCCAAACAGGTCCCAAACTGTTTTACCCTTCACGGAACAGGTTCAGAAGGTTCAAAACAAGTTCATACCCGTTCATTTCAAACTGAATCTGTTTGGACAGATTCAAATCTGTTTGCTGCCTATTCAATCTGTCCGAACAAGTTTCTACCTGTTCAGAACAGCTATCTTTTCTTCTATAAAAAGCCTTCAATTCCAGCATTCTTCAATCAGATTTTCTATCATAAATTCGTCCTCCCTCTCTGTGTTTCTCTGCATTTTTTCTGCATTTATTTTTAGGGAAATAAAGAGAAAGAGTTACAACATTTTTTGGTTCTCCAAACTTGATTTTATAGTGTTGTAAAATCAAGTGTTAGTCGTTGCATCTTGGGAAGTAGACGTCATTTTAACTCGAAGCACCGGAGCGAGGGCGAAATCTACTTTAAGGAGATTGTGTCTAACACAAGTCTCGACATTATTTTCTATAAGCATTTAATTTAGAAAATAATTTATATAATTATTTTCTGAATTATTTTATTTTATTGTTTATTTATTTTATACATTTAATTTATACACATACACCTTTGTGGGTTCTAACAAAAAAATCCAACAAAAAGTTAAGAAAGTGCCAATGGGGCATGTTTCATCACAAAAAATGATTCTAAAAAGGCTATAGTATATATATTTTTTCATTATGATACCCATTTCTTACCATTGTAACATCTACCAAAATATTAAATTCATCATTACACATTCAACAAGACCAAACCAAGCATAAGAAATATTTTGAAAGGGTGAGGCTTGTCTCTCGTCTCAGATTGGATTGGAGTGTGATATTGGGCCTATTGGGGCCTACAACGGGTTCTGTTTCTATAATTTGAACCATCTAGTGTGTAGAATTTGTTGAGTATTTTAAAAAATTATATTGATTAGATATCAATAGCTATTTGATTGAATCAGATTTCTGTCAACAATATAATTTTTAAAATAAATTGTTAACAAAAATCTGATCCGATCAAGTAGCTATCGATATCCAATCAATATTATTTTTTACAAAAATAAAATATTTAACAAACTCTACATATTTAACGATTCAAATTATTAAAACAAGACCCATCATAAACCATACAAATCTAACATCACCGTCTAATTCATAAAGTCAACTTAAAACAAGCCTGCCCTATCTTCAAGCTATTTCAGTCACAATTTCAACCTTTAATATTCATGCACCAATCACCTTATTTTTTTTTTTTTTTATAGAACTCCAAAATCAATAGTCGGAGGGAATCGTGCTTTGTTGTTTCTTTGAATCCGTAAATCAAAGCCGTTGATGCATTACTCACAGCATAAGGACCCTGTAACCACCGTCGGATCTTTTATTACTTTTTCCCTGCAATCATTTCAAACAAAGACTTCCCAATTGAAATTGACTTTGTTTGGCGATATTTGATTTATAAATGTAGATATAAATTTTAAAAAGGAAAAATGAAAAAATAAGTAAAATATAATTTTTTAAAATTGTTTTTTAATTTTATTTTTTTTTATCAAATTCATAAAACAAACCTAACCTAAAAATAAATTTAGAAAGTCAAGTTAATTAGAAAGTTAAAAAATTAAACATGAGGAAGTTAAAAGATATTTTATTATGGGTCTTGATAAAGAAACTTAAAAATGTTGCATGTTTTTAGGATATTCAGTTCATAAATTTAAGGGTAACTTATAAATATATCTCCTAAGTCATGTTTGATTCATAAGATTAATAGTGAAGTATTAATAATCCTATTAAATTAGTGTGGTATTCACTATCCAATTGGATTAATATTCATTGGATTAATAATCTCATCCCTACCCCATTACTAATAATCCTACAAATTTGTTAGATTAATTATCCATTGGATTAATAATCCTAAACCAAAATGTTAAAACAAACATAGAATAATTGGGCCCACGGATTAATAATCTTAATCCCATGCTCTAATCCACCCAATCAAACATGCTCCTAAGGTTTGATTAAAATATAAATTGCCTTATGTGGTTCTGAAAATTACATTTCACCCCCTAAGGTTTCTAAATTCATAATAAATCGCCTCTTTTATTAATAAATCATCAAATCAATTAACAGTTTTTAATGATGTTATAAATATGTTTTAATTAATAATTTAGGTAATTTTATTAGGAGAACAATTATAAATTTGTTTTTTTAGCTAATTCTGTTAAATAAATTTTTTTAACAAGGGGATATTTATAATTTTTCAAACTACAAAGGACAATTTGTACTTTAAACAAATCTCAGGGAATGTATTTTTAATTTACAGTAAATTTGAATTGTAATTTTATAAGGTGAGAGATCCAGGCGCTTAATCAATTTGTCCAAAAGGACAAATTCCATTAAAATGATCAAAATATCCTTCTTATATATTTGTTTTTATCTGTTAAAATTATTTGTTGCAAAAATAATTTATATTACTTTCCTAAGAAATATATATATATATATAGTATAAATGACTCGATTCGGTCAAGATTGAAGGAGAATTTAACATTAAATCAAAATTTTCAATTTTATTAATTGATAAATCGCAACCGACCGCAAGATACAACTATGTTTTATTTCTGATAAGATTTTAAAAAGTTTTATAAAATCCCATTGAAAGCAAATGAAGAAAAATAATAAAAGTTGTTCTATAAATACTTCAATTTTAAATATTTTTTTAACAAAACTTAAATTATTAATTACTTATGTTCTAATACTTAAAAATTAAAATGAAAAAGTATTTAGATAGAATATTTCGGTTAGTTTAGCTTGTATGGGTGTAAAACTGAAACAGACCATAAATTATAAAAAACAGAAGGAATCTTGAAATTTTGGTTAGTCTTGAATTGTCAATTTGATTACATCAATTTTATTTACACTGCTATATATTGATTATAAGTGGCAAAGTCAATCCAAACCCCTAAAGTTGCCCAATACACCATTTAAAATCTCTTTTAACCCCGAAGTTTAAACGCGTTGTTGGCAAACAATGAGTCAAAAAGGAATTATTGGCAATCCAAAGATTAAAACTTTCCACTTATGCTGTGTTTGGTTGGGAAATTTAGGAAAGAATTTGAAAAGGAAAAGGAAAAAGGTGTGTGAAACTAGGTGAAATTTAGGCATGTTTTATTCACATTTCACCTAACTTTTCAATTTTTCTTTCCAAATCCCTCTTAAAACCCCCCAACCAAACACAGCATTAGGACATTAAGGATCTGTTTGATTGAACGGACTGAATAAGGAGGATTAGAATCTATTGGATTTGAATTCTGGTACCATGAATCCTCTAGACTATTTGGTTGGATTGGATTTGTATCATGTGTTTGTTTTCTCATGGGATTAGATATCTGGAAATGATTATTTTTAGTGAATCCAATGTTTAGTTAGACGGACTCGATAGGATAAATGAGTAAAAGACTATTTTACTTTTTTTTAATTATTTACTAAGTAATAGCAATATTAAACATATCTTTAATATTTTAATTATTTTTAGTTAGATTAAATAAAATTTATTTTATTTTATTTTTTACACAATTAAATAAATTAATTTTTTAAATAAAATATCAATAAAAATATATGTTATTTTTTAATTAAAATTTAAATAATTTTTTTTAAAAATAATAATAATTAAACAATGAAATTAAATAAAACATCTATTAAAATTTAAATAATGAAATTAAATAAAATATAAACAAAATTTTAAAATAAAACATCAATAAAATATCTATAAAAAATTATTTTAAAAAAATTAAATAAATAAAATATCAATAAAAAGTTAAATAAAATTATTTTATTTTTAAATTGAGACATTTAAATTTTATTGAATGTTACTAAATATAATATGTAATTAAATAGTAGAGGGTCAAAATGGTCATTTTACCACCTAATCCCAACAGTAAATGGTCACTCCAAAATTGTCCCACACCCTCTCCCCTCCCCCGGGATAGTATAATCCCCCATATGCGGGATAAGGAGTCCAGCCGGACACCATGTCCGGCGAACTAAAAAAAAACCCAAATACTGGATTGGATGTTTTCCTCGGATTACAATCTGCACAATAAATAGTCTCCCCCTTATTCCCCCAATCAAACACACCCTAAGATTCTTATATGCAACAAGGTAGATCTTACACCACATAATTTTTTCCAGTCAAAAGTCAAACGAATGGTGATAGAGTACCACTTGCCTACCCAAAAAAAATACTTCAAAAATATTTAAAATTTGAAATATGCAAACTAGATCCATTTGGGTATTAGTTCACACCCCCATCAAAGTTTGAATCCACAGTCATACACTTTACTTTTTGAATGCATCTAGCTCATATTTTTTCTTGGGTACAAAGCATTTTTGACCCAAAAAAATCAAAATAATAAAAAAATAGTAATTAGAGATATGTCAGCATGAAGAAAGAGTTGCATCGCACATAACTTGCATAGCGTTTCCCACTACTGGCAGTGGATTCAGGGAAGAAAAGACTTTCCCTACATTGGTATTGAACAGATTGACCCCATTCGCCATGCTTAATTACTCTTGTGCTTTGTAAAGGAACAAACTCGTGTCTACATAGAGAACTAACAATGTTGTAGTTGTCACAAATAGGCAATGCCAGCATTGTCTATGAATGGCCTCGTGCAGAGCTACCTTTCATTGTAAAGTATGGTTGGCGAGTCCCATGGATTCGGCAAGTTCTCTAGAGGAAAAGAATTAGCTTGTTCCTACTCATTGCACAGAACATGCATCAGTAGACTGTAAATAGTAGATATTCACGAATCCAAGTTTCAGTTAAAAAAAGAAAAAAAAAAGCTGCATCTCCTCTGAATTAGAGGATTTGAAAACAGGCTTAATCAATAGCTAGAACGACAATAATCACAACAACAAAATGCTTAGGCACTCATTGGTTAACTTGGATATGAAAATGGTCCACATTCATCGTTGTTTAAAATACGAACACCATAGAGGACACTTGATACTTAAGTTTAAACCTACATTCCGAACATACATTCAAAAGAGAGCACCACAAATTTGCCTCTTAGAAGTTTTCATTACCATCGTCTTTCAAGACTGACTGTCCCTCTATATCTGAGAACCTAATATATGCATCTGTGGTGCATGCGGCTGTAGACCCGGCTTTCTTCGCGCGCCTCCCTTTCGGAGAGGGCGCAAATTGGCCTCCTACAGTTCAGACTCCTGTCACGGTTCTGAATCTAATCTCACAAAGTGTAATGTGAGACTGATAAACACCAAAGAGTCCAATCCGGCAAATCATTTTGGAAAATCAGATTTTGAATCAAATAATATCAAAACTGGACTGCTTTGCCAGATTACAGAGTTGCCACCTAAATATTTTATCTTTGGAAAATTTAGGAAACCCTGACTCGTGCCAAAGGCCACGTGTCCGTCATCACCAAAGTTGCCTCGGCTTGGGAACTTGGGTACGAGAGGGAAAGGTCTTGAAATGAGCACCCCCGCTCGCCCGATCAAAGGATCGGCCTCTACTAAGCATGATATATTGTTTTATAAACTCATGTGTTCTTATTCTGATTATTAGCTAACTTTATTATGTGGCGCACACATACAAGTATAGACTCAATCACGAGAATTGGAACAAAATAACTCATGTTTGTTTTCGAAAATAGTTTGAAAGTGTTACTCGTAAGTAGGCTAAAGCGCGGATTTGCCACTCTCAAGTAGGCTTGAAAACATGATTTTGCCACTTCGCAAAGTGGGCTTAAAACTCACAATCATCAAATTGTTCCAATTCAAGCAACAAAGCCTCTACCCACAGGCATTCATGCAGTTAAGCATTTAAGCAAATAGCCTCATGGCAAGCATGCTATCATGGCAACACTCACACTCATGCAACTATGCTAAAGTGTAACACTTACAGTGCACTCCGAGCCAAAACAAAAACTGGTTAGAAACAATGCATGATCCTAATTATACTAGATGCCTAATGCAACACATGCAAAATGCAATAAGATAGGCTCGGCTACCTAAGATGGCATGTGAATGCAACAATTTGATACATATATTCAAATAAGTATTGAAATACAATGCAGTTTGAATGATGCACTGAGCCCGGTGCATGCAAGACAAATGAATGATGCAAACATGCAAGCATAAGGTATGCTAATTGAAAAATGCCCTAAAACTAACCATCGAAGACATGCACACACACACACACACACCCTTATTACAACAATACGCCCTCGCGAAGGAGGGTCTAAATAAATGAGCTAAGCTAATCAAACTAATCTAATTAAACTAATTAGACTAATTATTACAAACCAAAATAGAGAAATAGCTAAGCTAAGCTACTTAATTATTACAACACTTAATCAATTAGCAAACTAATTAATTAAATTACAAATTCATGCTAACTAACAAGTAAAGCTTTAAACAATGTTGCCTCAGCTCTGCTCTAGGATGTTGAACATGCATGCATTCGGTTTCTCGCCCCGAAAAGCCCACCGGTTTGCTCTTGAGAGGCTCTGTTTGCAGGGTGTCTCCAAGAACTTTCTATTCCACCTTACCAAACCAATGCTGAGGAATGCACCAGTGGCCTGCCGGCCATGCGAGCTTGCTGCCGGCCACTTGCCGGCCAAAGATGTGTACTGCCGGCCAAGGATGAAGCAGTGCCGGCCATCTGTAAGGCACTACTGGCCACTGGTGTGCTGTATCACCATTCTGCAACAGAGCCCAAACCAGAGGAAAATGGAGGGTCTCCCAAGGGTATGTTTGTACTATGCCCCTCGTTATCATCTCAAAACATCAAAGGAGTTGCACTATTGAATCCAAGACCACCAATCAAGCATTTTGAATGCATGATGGCCAAAAATCCAACTTATACACATTCGATAAATGCACAAAACAAGACTCTAGGACTACTACCCTATCATGCATGATCCAGGGCAATGGAGACAAAGGAAGATTGGCTCATTTTCATCACTTTGAGTATGAAATGGACCAATCTACCTTGTGTTCAATATAACGTCCGATTGAACACAATGCAATGCAAACAACATGTTTATCTTGGCCTTGTTTTACTTGATTCAATTCTTGTTTACACATTTTAAGATTACCAAGCCATTCATTAATTGATTTGTCCAAATGTGAAAGTTCTCTAATGAGAGAGAGGTTAATCAAAAGATGACTTAAAACATGAGAGAGACCATGCCATTGACTAGGAGGAACCCTCGAAAGAGGGTTAAAGCCATTTAAGCAATCCCAACCTTAAACACAACTTTAAGACTAACCATCCCTCAAAACAAATAGAAAAATGAAGAAATGAGGGAGGTGGCAGAATTTCAGTGCTGAAATGGCATGAAACACAAGACTCTAACATGCAAACAACTCATGTACAACATGTTAGAGGACTTAAGCATTAAAACAAGTGAAGAGCTATACACTAGAACCATGCAATATCAAACTCAAATGGCCAAACCTGCCCTAGACAGACCTCAAACATGCTAAAATAGTGGCCAAAACAAGCTGAAATGGTAGCATGAAAAGTAAGAAAGACATGCTCATGTATTGGCTCATAAACAAGGCACAAAACACACATTTCAAAAGTAATGAAAGAGTGGAATATGTGCGAGTGTGACAAGGCTACATGCACTGAAAGCATGTGTGAAATGATGTTATGACATGCAAACAACTCAAGCAAAGCATGTTAGGGGCCTTAAATCACTAAGCTAGTCAAGGCCTTTGCACTACCACTGTCACGACCCAAACCCACCCCTGTAGGTTTAGCATCGTAACCGGCCAGTAATCCTTGGATTACCAAAGGCCTCTTGACAGATTAGCATATGATAAGGGGTTGCGAAAGCAATGCACAAAACATAAATGGTCTGTAGACACCCCATTTTTGACCGACCTTAAGACTCAGATGTCATCAATTGAGCGCTTGGTGATGTTGCATATTGTGCTCGTTCTGAGGTTAACCAGGCTTCGTTTTCTCTATTTTCTCTTCCTGAGGGGAGGGAGAGGTCTAGTAGATCATCTCTCAGTGGCCGTAGGCTACGTTTTGTGGTCGCAGGCCATTTTTCCCATTTCGGAGCCCGGTTCCCGGTTTTCGGAGCCGTCAGGCCGTGTGCCTCGGTTCGAGACCGTCTAACCACCTCCGTTTGCCCCGGTTTTTGGCATGCATCTTATTTCCTCCCTTTCGAGGGACACTGTGGTCCGAGAGACCAACTTCGTGGTCGAGCACCACTCCCGGTGCCTAACAGCCCACTTTCGGGGCCTCAAACCGTGTGTTTTGGCTTCCGAACCTTCATTCTACATTTTTGGGCTCCGACCCAAACTTGAGATAGTCATATTTTGAGGTCCTATTCATGTTTGATTAAGGACCTTTTGTTTTTTGACATCTCCATATACCACTTGCTTCTTTACCCCTCGTTTTTCCCCTTTTCTTGCACGGTACTTTAGGCGTACTTGTGGGCTGTGTTGGACTTGGTCGTAAACTAAAAAGTGTCTTATTTTGAGCCCTTCTTCAACTTTGTTGAAGGGCTCTCGGCCATTTGAGACCCGCAGCTATCACTTACCCCTTTAGCTCACCTTTTGGCCATTTTGGGGGGAAATTTGAATTTCATTTCCCCCCCATTTTTCCCCCTCTTTTCTACACGTTTTTTTGCCTATATAGACAGCATCCCAGGTCTGTAAAAAGGGTTAGAACATTTTGTTTGGAGCTCCTATATTATATCTCTCTCTCTCTATAATTCCAAGCTTCAAAATCCTTAAGTTCCTACACCCATTTACACTACAACCCATAGCATCACTCCTCCTTACTCCATTCCAGCAGATTGAGGGTCATTTCCAGAGGCTAGGAGCTCTTCTTCTTGGTTTAAAGGTTGTTAAAGTTTGGTTCTACAAGGGAATTTTCTGCCGACCGCAGTATAGAGTGCCGACCAGCACTTTATGGGTAGCCGATAACCTCTCAAGCAGCCGGTGGTCATTTTAAATGGCCGGTGGCCATTCCATCCAGCCGGTGGTGTACAGCAGCATGCAAGGAAGGTGTTCTGGGACTTTGGCAATTTTTGGAGAGACAGGGCAGTAAGAACAGAGACAGCAGTGGTATAGTGCGGATTTTCCGGGCAAGTCGGATTCGAGCATGCATCATTCGCGCATCCCGAGGCAGGGCTGAGGCCCCATTCTTTTTACATTTGAATTTAATTTGATAATTAGAAATTTTGTAATAATTCATTTATTATGTATTTGGACTGTATTATTTGGGACTGTATATTCTTTTGGTCCCTCCGTGTGAGGGCATATTTGTAATAAGTGTGGGTGAGTGTGTGTATGTCTTCCAACCCCCATTTCTTTCCTCCCTTTTATTTACCTGCTTATGATGGTAGATTAGGGCATATTTAAAATTAGCATACCTTATGCAATGCATGCGTGCATCCATGCATTTGTTGACATGCATCGGGCTCGTACATCATACAAACTGCATTGTATTTCAATTCCAAATTGAATACGTGTTATTTGTAGCATCCCACATGCCATGTTTAGGATAGCCGAGCCTGCCTAGATTACATCTTTGCATGTGTTGCATTAGACATTTCAGTATGCTTAGGTCCATGCATGGATTTCTAATGAGCTTCTGTTTTGGCTTGGAGTACCAGGTGAGTTTTATGCTTTAGCATCCTTGCACGTGTGTGAGTGTTGCCATAATAGCATGACTACCATGAGGCTAAGTGCTTATGTGATATAACTGTTTGAATGCCTGTGGATGGAGGTCAAATTACCTAGATTGGAATAATGCATTAAAACTGTGAGTTTTAAGCCCACCAGATAGTGGCAAAACTGTCTTTTCTAAAAACCCACTTGAGGGTGGCAAAACCTGCATTTTAGCCTACTTGCGAGTAGCAAACCATTTTCAAAAACAAACATGAAATGTTTTGTTCCAATTTAGGCGATTTGGTCTATACTTGTTTGCTGTGCGCATAACATAGTAAATCTAGGCTAATAACCGGAACAGGAACACATAATGTTTTCAAAATTGGATATCATGGTTAGTAGAGGCCGGTCTTCGGACCGGGCGAAAGGGAGTGCTCATAGCTGACCTTCCCCGATCGTACCCAAGCTCCCGACCAAGACAACTTTGGTGATGACGGACACGTGGCCTTCGGCACGAGTCAGGGTTTCCTAAATTTCCCAAAATAAAATATTTAGGTGGCGACTCTGTATCTGGCAAAGCAGTCCATGTTGGCACTTCTTTCAAAAATCTATTTTTCAAAAACAATTTGCCGGATTTGGACTCTTTGGTTCAGATTTAGAACCGTGACAATTTGAGTCCGAACTGTAGTAGACCCGCAAGCGAACCGGAACGGGGGGGACTCGCACTCCTCCCGGGAGCGTTCGGGGACGTCTGCTGGGGATTTTAGAGAGCTTGACTCGAACTCGTGATATCCTGTTTTGATTACACTTATGTGTTTCTTTGCATTGCATGTGCATTGGTGCGCCTAGGACACCGTGTTGGCCATCTGCTATTCTTGAGCGGTTTGCCGGAGGCTTGTCTTGTCAAGGCATGACCATAAGGCTGACCGGTTGCGGGCTCTGCCAGTATGGGAACACAACCCCGGTTTTACCGGGGCACCCTTTTTGACCATTCGACCTAGTGCATATCGAAATCCATAGTGACCATTCCAAACTAGGACAGGTTGCTTACCCGATGTTAGGTTGTTTGAAACCGCTGCGTGTGTAGTGAAACCCTAGCTCCTGACAAAATAGGACAGGGAAACCCTACCCCAACATAGGGGTGTATTGGCTCTCATTTACTTGCTATGTGCTTTTAGAGTGTATCTCTACAGGGAATGCATATACCAGTTTGTGAGTCTGGGTATCCGGCTTGCGGGCACCAGTATTAGTATTTTGAGAATCAGTTATATCTGCGGGTATCAGATTCAGATTTGGGGCAGTGATTTCGGGGAACAGTGATCAGTAATAGAATACAGTCATTCAGTTTTGCTCGTATCCGTTCCAGTGAAGTTGAGCTGAGATGCTGTCTGTTTTCTCTTTTGCTAGGTAGCCCTGGAATCATAGCTTCAGAAGGCTCCACTATCCCCCGGGTACATTGGATTTGTGCTGATAGACTTTGTCAGGTCAGAGACTCAGTTCAAGGGTAATCAGGGCCAGAGAAGGCTAGTCAGACATAGACCACCAGTACAACAGCTACCAGATCAGTGATCTTTGAGCAGTCGGGTTGAGATTTCCGAGCCTACTGCAGAAACAGATCCATCGGTTGCTCAGTTAGACCAGGACAATATGTCGAGTCTGGAAGAGATGGTGCGCCAACTCCAGGATGGTATGAAAGCCATGCAGCAAGACGTTGTCCGTCAAGCAGAATTTGCCAAACAGCAGACTGTGATCATGGCCCAACAGGCAGAGCTAATAACCAAGCTACAGCAGCAAGCCGGGGCATCTGCTTCGCATCAGGCTCCGCCCCCACCAAGGGTTCCGATACCCGAGGGGACGCCAAATGTCCAAAATGTCCAAGAGGATACAGACCTTCCAACGGGGCCAGCTCCGCCCCCGATTCTACCGAACAACTATCCAAGGCGCCCACACCTATCAATGTACCGAACTCTCCCTTTGAGTTCGAAGCGGACCCCACAGCGTTGAAGCTGAGTAAGTTGGAAAAAATGTTTAAGAAATCCCAAGGAGTCAGGTCTATTCCCGACATCAAGGATGGGTATACGGATGCAGCTGTGATGCTGCCAGATCGGTTCAAGATGCCTCAAATTGACCGATTTGATGGATCCGGGGACCCCATGGTGCACCTGAGATTGTTTTCAGATATCTTAAGACCGATGGGCCTCACCAGACTACAGAAGTTGTCTCTGTTCGGCCGGACCCTGTCGGGTGTGGCGGCTATCTGGTATGCCAAGTTGGAGGATGATGTCAAAAGAAATTGGGATGAGATGGCGAGGCTTCGTTTTACAATATTCGTATAACACACAAATCGAGATTACAACCCGTGATCTCGAGACGACGAGACAAGAGGTTAAGGAAAGCTTCTCTGAATTTGTGACCCGATGGAGAGCAAAGGCCTCAATGATGACCATTAGGCCAATGGATAAGGGTCAAATACGGATGGTTGTGCGCAACCTCCAGCCCAAACTAATGCAGAAAATGATCGTGCTCCCCTTCCCTACCTTTTCAGATTTACATGAGATGGGAGTACAGATAGAGGATGCTATGAAACAGGGCCTCATTGACCAGGAGAAGGAGCAGCCCAGGAGGGCGTTTACCCGCAGTTCGAATGCAACCACCAATGGTGATGCAGCTGCAAGATCTTCCGAAGTGGGCACGGTCACCACCACCACACCAAGAGCAGCCACCCCCTTTGTTGGTGCATCCACTTCAAACCCCCGAACTTCAGACTATCTACCCCGAGGCAAGAGGGTTTTCACCCCACTCTATAGTCTTCTTTCTAAAGCCCTGGGGGTACTACTCAGGAAAGGACATCTGAAACCGTTAGAGCAACGGCCTCTACCCGATCCTCTCCCTCCAAATCATGACCCAGCTAAGTACTGTGCTTTCCATCAACAAACCGGTCATGACATCGACAGTTGTGTCCGTCTCCGCCACGAGATACAAAATCTGATTGACAACAAGGTCATCGTTGCACCAGCTCAGTAAAGTCTATCATCACTGGATCAGTGAATTTGGGGGATAGTACGAGTATGTGATTGGGGGATGAACCACCTGTGGCGGCGCTCAGTTTACTCCAGATATGGTGTTTGGCACGCACTGTTTCGAGCATTTGCAAATGCTAGTTTTGTAGTTTCTGACTTGGGTGTTGAGTCGGTTCTGTAGTTTTGTTTTGAGTCTGTCTCTTTGTCTGAGTCAGTCTTTTTGATTAGGGGTCTGTCTTGTTGTATCGAGTCAGTCCTGTTGTACAAAGGTCGGTTGGTTCTGGGGGTATTACTTCGGACATCACCATTTTGTTTTGCGTTTGTCTTTTCGTTTTTTTTGAGTCTGTTTCTGCCAAGGAGCCAGTTGTGCCAACAGATTTTGAATGGAACAGCAGTGATTTTTACACTCTTGTGTTTGCTTCGGCCGTGTGCCAGTTGTGCCAGAAGTTCTAAATGAAACGACGGAACATCTCACCTGCTCTCCTGCGCCTTGAATTCATTGCAACGACCTAAGTTTTCCAAAAGATTTTTGAACACTACGGTGAAAACGAAGAGGAAGGAATTCCTCGGGTTTTGCAAAATTTTGATCAATTGAGAGAAAGAGAGGCGTGCTAAGCCCTTAATGAATGAAATCATGCTTGTTAGTGTGAGTACTGAGAGGACCTTAGCTTTGATCCAGATTGGTCCTACACTGTCTTCAGTGCGAGCGATTTGTCACTTTCTTAAAAACTTTCAAAAAATGTTTTGCGGTCCTCCTGCGAAGACATGTGTGGAATCGTTCTTGAGATTGTGCAGCTTAGGATCGCTCTCGGCCTCAAGACTCGACCCCTTTGCTTCCAAACCTTGAACTTGAATTCAGAATGTTCAACGGTCAACTACAATGTGAGGCCTGTGTGGCCAGATTTGAAGCAGCCCTCGAACAAGAGGCACCAAAGTCAGATCAAGAAGGTCAGACCTCATCAGAAGAAGCTTGCAAAGCTAGATCAGAAGCACCCCTCGAACTAGGGGCAAAAAAATGTCCGATGTGCTCGAAGAGTCGAAGATGAGTCCTCTTGCAAATCAACAGCCACTCTCCTGGATACGGATGACTTCAAAACCTTACAACCATTTGGCATGGACCAAGCTACACTTTTACCCTTTGAGAGGCTCGCTGGGCCGAAAACCCGGAAGGGCGACCCAGGCAAAAGTTAGAGCAAGAAAAATATATACGAAAAGAAAAAAAGAAAAAAAGAGAAGAAAAGAGAAGAATGAAATAAAGAAATAAAGAAAAAAAAGAAAAATGCAAAAAAAAAGAAGAGAAAAGAAAAAAAAAAGAAAAGATGAAAAAAAAAGAAGAAAAGAAAGAAATGAAAAAGAAAAGAAAAACAAAGCTCGCAAGGTTGAAAACCTGCAACAGGCGCCTTGGCAAAAGTTAGAGCATAAAAAGGAGAGGTTAAATACCCGAGTGTACCTTAACCCCGAACTACGTAAGGCTTGATTCCCATCTTTGGGATACGTAGGCAACTTCATTCTGAAGTCCAGCCGTAAAACAATTCAAATTCGACTATGTCCATGTGATGGTTTTGATCATCTTCGCCTTCTCTGTATCCGAGAGTCTGGTCGTGTTCGTCGCTCAGAGGACTGACTACAATGTGCTGCGACATCATCCAAACAAGGGGCAACTTTCCGTTGCCATTCAAAACGCCGCAGTGTCATTTCAAACAAGGGGCAACTTTCCGTTGCCATGCAGCTCTCTTCGAACAAGGGGCAATTTTCCATTGCTATGGGTCCGAGGTTGCGCATCTTGAGGGTAGGTTCCGCGCTTGTTAAGCATTGGCCGTTTGCAAAATAGTTTTTGAGAATTTTTACTGAGGTTGACTATTCTCTCGAAAATTATTCCATCTTTTCTAAAAACTGGACCATTTCTTAGACCCAAAAAAGGAAATTTTCAGTGCTCATAACCTAACTCGCATGATTTTCAAATCAAAAATCGAACAAGCATGTTAATCTAACTCTCATGTTGGTCAAAACTGTTTTAGTAGAAATCAAAACAAAAAATGGTCAAAATAATGAACTAGGGGCACAGTTGAGTCAGATGTCCTGTCTTTTCCCCGTTGCCACCATACTTGCCAGAAAGGGCACTCTACTTGCCAGAAAAGGGCACAACTGAAGCTAACAACAAAGGGCTGAAAGCTCTCTCACCCTTCAAGCAACGAGGTATCAAGCGAAGTGCGAAGCACGAGCTGGAATGGGGCAAGATATCCCACTCCCTCATGTGGACAGATCTGATCACGACCAAACTCCCCAGCAAAGCATCATCAACCGATGTTAGCTGCAGATTTGCTACACATCCAGGTGTGGCGCAACCCTTCTATGGGAAAAACTCACTAGCTGCGTGCAGAAGAAGAAGAATCTAGCAGAATGCTAGGGGCACGAGCCCACAACTTGCTGTTTATCTATCAACCACCCAGGGGAGGGATGAAAAATGAGAGATTGAAGAATAAAGAGATGTGCGATGAGAGAAAAAGTGAGAAAAGGGCTTTTTCAGAAAAACAGAGCTTGAGGGCCGAGTGATGTGAGAACCACAAATGAGAAAGGGTGGGAAACACTACCCGGTGAAACAGGCTCCCTGTGCACGTCTGAGTGTCGTGTCTTTTTGTTTTATCTCGATTTTGTTTTGGGTCGTTTCGAGTGTTACTCGATGTGTCTAGGTTGTGTGCCTTATTTCCTTGTTGAGTCGTTTTGCTGTGTTCAGTTGTAGGCTCAATACCCGGTCGAGAACTCATTTTCTCAATTTCAAAAATGATTTGTTGTGTGCTCAGAGTGCTGTGTCATTCTCCACATTTGTGCAAAAAAGGAATTTGTTCTTTCGAAAACTGTGGGGTTTTAACCCAGGTCATGTGAGAACAGTGAAACAAGGACCTATCTGAAGCTATGTGGGTTCCAAACTGCAAAGCAAAAGAAAAGAGGGAAAATCGAAGCATCTGAGTGTGTTTCACCTTCAGCGACTTCTGAGATTGTATTCCGGATGTACCTCTTCAGACCTTGCCAGTGTTCCGAAGAATGAGCGTGCCTCTATCCCAAGTGTAAGCCTGCTTCAAGTCAGAATGGCAATTAAAGCAGCAACAGATGTTATCTCTCTCTGGTATGAACAGGGTGTGCCCGTTTTTGAGCTGAGTGTGTTGCAAACCCCTCCGAAAGGTAAATCGGAGGTCGCGTTTTAATCTGGTCTCGTTAAGGCTTGTATTCCCTTATTCGGCATTTTGTTTCAAATATGCGTTGTCACGCACATTCCACTTGCATTGTTATGCATCCTTCCACCCGCATTGTTATGCACTTCCCATGCTTACATTGTGATGCATGTTCCAATTGCATTGTTATGCACCCACTTCACTAGCATTGTTATACCCATTCATTGCCTTGATTATGCACATCTATCTCGCATTGTTATGCTCATTACTTGCATTGTTATGCACACTTCACCTGCATTGTTATGCACCTTTTCACTTGCAATTATCACTCTTTCTCCTCGCGCGTGCGACGGGTTAGACCTCCTTTGGTTTAGAGCATTTGGAGCACGTTCCAATGCCCGCATCTCTTTTCGAAACACCGGATACGTCCCTATGTTTCTCATTTCTTGCGAAACACAGGGATACGTCCCTATGTTTCTCTCCCTTTCCGAAACGCCGGGATACGTCCCTATGTTTTCTCCACCATTCTGAAACACCGGGATACGTCCCTAGGTTTCTCCCTCTTCGGTTAAAAGCGTTCGGAATACGTTCCAATGCTCACACCATTCTGAAACACCGGGATACGTCCCTATGTTTCTCCCTCTTCGGTTAAAAGCGTTCGGAATACGTTCCAATGCTCACACCATCACTTCACAAACACCCGGGATACGTCCCTAAGTTTTTCCCTCTTTTCGAAACACCGGGATACGTCCCTATGTTTCTCTTGCCTTTCCGAAACACCGGGATACGTCCCTATATTTCACATTCCTTGCGGAACATCGGGATACGTCCCTACGTTTCACATTCCTTGCAGAACACCGGGATACGTCCTATGTTCTTCCTTCCTTCCTCCTGAAACACCGGGATATGTCCCTATGTTTCTCCTTCTTTTCTAAATCTTGGGATACGTCCCTAATCCCTGGGATACGTCCCTAACCTTTGGGATACGTCCCTAATCTTTGGGATACGTCCCTAATCTTTGGGATACGTCCCTAACCTCTGGGATACGTCCCTAATATTTGGGGTACGTCCCTAACCTTTGGGATACGTCCCTAATCTCTGGGATACGTCCCTAACCTCTGGGATACGTCCCTAACCTTTGGGATACGTCCCTAATCTCTGGGATACGTCCCTAACCTTTGGGATACGTCCCTAATCTCTGGGATACGTCCCTAATCTCTGGGATACGTCCCTAATCTTTGGGATACATCCCTAACCTTTGGGATACGTCCCTAATCTCTGGGATACGTCCCTAACCTTGGGATACGTCCCTAAACACCGGATACGTCCCATGTTTCTCCATCTTTGGTTAAGAGCATCTGGAATACGTTCCAATGCTTATACCTTTCCGAAACACCGGGATACGTCCCTATGTTTCTTTGCATGATCATAAGTTATGTTCGGCTTCTTGCACTGTCAGTTGCATTTTGCCCCTGCCTGCGGGCATGCCTGCGGGCACATCTTTGTCTATCTTGTCTGCTTTGTCTAAGTCTTCGGCCTTGTCAAAAATGGGTCGTCTCTGGGCTTTGACATTCACTCCCGTCATTCTTATGACTTTCGAGTTCTGTCAAAGAGGGCAACTGTAGACACCCCATTTTTGACCGACCTTAAGACTCAGACGTCATCAATTGAGCGCTTGGTGATGTTGCATATTGTGCTCGTTCTGAGGTTGCGGAGTCCCGGCTACGAGCCTTGCCTCCGGACTTCCGGACTCTTTTGTGCTTTGCCTCGGTTTGCGAACCAGGCTTCGTTTTCTCTATTTTCTCTTCCTGAGGGGAGGGAGAGGTCTAGTAGATCATCTCTCAGTGGCCGTAGGCTACGTTTTGTGGTCGCAGGCCATTTTTCCCATTTCGGAGCCCGGTTCCCGGTTTTCGGAGCCGTCAGGCCGTGTGCCTCGGTTCGAGACCGTCTAACCACCTCCGTTTGCCCCGATTTTTGGCATGCATCTTATTTCCTCCCTTTCGAGGGACACTGTGGTCCGAGAGATCAACTTCGTGGTCGAGCACCACTCCCGGTGCCTAACAGCCCACTTTCGGGGCCTCGAACCGCGTGTTTTGGCTTCCGAACCTTCATTCTACATTTTTGGGCTCTGACCCAAACTTGAGATAGTCATATTTTGAGGTCCTTTTCATGTTTGATTAAGGACCTTTTGTTGTTTGACATCTCCATATACCACTTGCTTCTTTACCCCTCGTTTTTCCCCTTTTCTTGCACGGTACTTTAGGCGTACTTGTGGCTGTGTTGGACTTGGTTGTAAACTACAAAGTGTCTTATTTTGAGCCCTTCTTCAACTTTGTTGAAGGGCTCTCGGCCATTTGAGACCCGCAGCTATCACTTACCCCTTTAGCTCACCTTTTGGCCATTTTGGGGGGAAATTTGAATTTCATTTCCCCCCATTTTTCCCCCTCTTTTCTACACGTTTTTTTGCCTATATAGACAGCATCCCAGGTCTGTAAAAAGGGTTAGAACATTTTGTTTGGAGCTCCTATATTATATCTCTCTCTCTCTATAATTCCAAGCTTCAAAATCCTTAAGTTCCTACACCCATTTACACTACAACCCATAGCATCACTCCTCCTTACTCCATTCCAGCAGATTGAGGGTCATTTCCAGAGGCTAGGAGCTCTTCTTCTTGGTTTAAAGGTTGTTAAAGTTTGGTTCTACAAGGGAATTTTCTGCCGACCGGCAGTATAGAGTGCCGACCGGCACTTTATGGGTAGCCGATAACCTCTCAAGCAGCCGGTGGTCATTTTAAATGGCCGGTGGCCATTCCATCCAGCCGGTGGTGTACAGCAACATGCAAGGAAGGTGTTCTAGGACTCTGGCAATTTTTGGAGAGACAGGGCAGTAAGAACAGAGACAGCAGTGGTATAGTGCGGATTTTCCGGACAAGTCGGATTCGAGCATGCATCATTCGCGCATCCCGAGGCAGGGCTGAGGCCCCATTCTTTTTACATTTGAATTTAATTTGATAATTAGAAATTTTGTAATAATTCATTTATTATTATTTGGACTGTATTATTTGGGACTGTATATTCTTTTGGTCCCTCCGTGTGAGGGCATATTTGTAATAAGTGTGGGTGAGTGTGTGTATGTCTTCCAACCCCCATTTCTTTCCTCCCTTTTATTTACCTGCTTATGATGGTAGATTAGGGCATATTTAAAATTAGCATACCTTATGCAATGCATGCGTGCATCCATGCATTTGTTGACATGCATCGGGCTCGGTACATCATACAAACTGCATTGTATTTCAATTCCAAATTGAATACGTGTTATTTGTAGCATCCCACATGCCATGTTTAGGATAGCCGAGCCTGCCTAGATTACATCTTTGCATGTGTTGCATTAGACATTTCAGTATGCTTAGGTCCATGCATGGATTTCTAATGAGCTTCTGTTTTGGCTTGGAGTGCCAGGTGAGTTTTATGCTTTAGCATCCTTGCACGTGTGTGAGTGTTGCCATAATAGCATGACTACCATGAGGCTAAGTGCTTATGTGATATAACTGTTTGAATGCCTGTGGATGGAGGTCAAATTACCTAGATTGGAATAATGCATTAAAACTGTGAGTTTTAAGCCCACCAGATAGTGGCAAAACTGTCTTTTCTAAAAACCCACTTGAGGTGGCAAAACCTGCATTTTAGCCTACTTGCGAATAGCAAACCATTTTCAAAAACAAACATGAAATGTTTTGTTCCAATTTAGGCGATTTGGTCTATACTTGTTTGCTGTGCGCATAACATAGTAAATCTAGGCTAATAACCGGAACAGGAACACATAATGTTTTCAAAATCGGATATCATGGTTAGTAGAGGCCGGTCTTCGGACCGGGCGAAAGGGGGTGCTCATAGCTGACCTTCCCCGATCGTACCCAAGCTCCCGAGCCAAGACAACTTTGGTGATGACGGACACGTGGCCTTCGGCACCGAGTCAGGTTTCCTAATAATTTCCCCCAAAATAAAATATTTAGGTGGCGACTCTGTATCTGGCAAAGCAGTCCATGTTTGGCACTTCTTTCAAAAATCTGTTTTTCTCTCAAAACGATTTGCCGGATTTGGACTCTTTGGTTCAGATTTAGAACCGTGACAATTTGAGTCCGAACTGTAGTAGACCCGCAAGCGAACCGGAACGGGGGGGACTCGCACTCCTCCCCGGGAGCGTTCGGGGACGTCTACATGGTCCAATGAGCTGTGTCGATATACATGGGACAGAATATTTCAAAACTTGTATAAACATAAGAGTGTCGACAAGGATATCATAACTACATAACATTCCCAGAAGTGTAATATCCAGGATTCGACCCAACTCAACAAAACAGACAAAGACTAGCATAAATACAAAAACAGCCATGAACTAGACTTCGATCGGAACCTCCTCGGGAGGCACAACCGTTGGCTGACAAAAACCGGAATGAAGGCCGTCAACTCTGGCCCAAATCACGTGCCGGCTTACCTACATACATGATATAAACAGTGAGCGGAAACCCAGTGAATAATAACGGAGTCAAGGGGTTTTAATGAATGAGTCCATACAGATTCAGAAATCATAATTCGTTTTCATAACAAATTCATATTCATATTCTTGTCCAGATCATATACAGAAGTCACAAGTCTTGCTTAAGCATACGTGGTACATCCATTAGCGCTAACAGAGCAGATACAAAATAGATGCAGACACGTGGTGGTTATGAATAACCAGTTCATAAAGGAACCTCCGGATCCGGGTAACAGAGAATAAACATACTGAGCCCCATGATGGAGCCTCCGGTACGGGTAACAGAGTGCAGACATATTAAGTCCCATAATGGAACCTCCGATATGGGGTAACAGCTAACACATATCACATGATGCTAAGGATGCCACGAATACAAATAAAAAATTGGACAATCATTCATTGTACAGAACATAGCATTCCAGAAAACAAATCTTATTGCATCATACAGAAAATAAATAAAGTCGAACATAGCTTTACTATGTTATTACTCACAGTTGGCTTTGAGGCAGACAGACGGACCAGACTGGTCAAACGGTATACGACACATGACCTACATGACATATAACAGATACACACTTGAAATACACGTTCGAATTGTACATAACTTATTTCGTTTGTTCTTAGTGAGTTTCTAGCCTTTAATCTTCATTACGGAGTCTTAAACATGGCTTAGGAATGCCTAAGATGGAATGAGGATGCAAAGATGTATTGGAAAACATTTTTTTAAAACTTGCTGAAAATAAGGCCCACGCTCGAGTGGATATGCAGACAATGAAGCTCCGCTCGAGCGTGACTCACCCCGCTCGAGCGGACTGCAAACTTTTGAAAAAGTACTGGTTGCATGTTTTTCATGCTCGACGGACTCTCAATCCCCGCTCGAGCGTGAGACTCAGACCCTCGCTTAAGCATGGATTCCCTCGCTCAAGCGGACTGCAAAACACATGAACTTCTGGGTATATGCATTTCACGCTCGAGCGTGACTCTCGATGCTCGAGCGTAAGTGCATGTACTCAGAGTGCACGCTCGAGCGTGAAGTTCCCCGCTCGAGCGTGGATCAAATTCCTGGAATTTGCAGATTCGATCACCAAGCTCAAATTCAACTTTTGAAGCATCAAATCTCATTTTTCTGGGCCAAAACTTAAGGGAATACATGAAAACTCATAAAACAACATGTTTAAGGGATCATAACAAGAAATCATGGCCCAAAAAGCATGCCAATTGTGCACAAACTCAACTTAAACTCTATGAATGTTCCAAAGCATAACATGCATGAACTCTCTTGAACTCAACCTCTTCAAAACATGATCAACCCTGGTAAATCGTTAGAAAACATGATGAATACTCAAAACATAGAGGGAATGAACACATGCACAAAGAAGTCTTTGAAATCATGCTCAAATTGTGAAGAAATGCACATGCATGCATGGATTGATCTACCTCTCTACTTCTTAAGCTTGATTCTTACATCTTATAGCTCAATTTACTTGAATTCAAGCTTGAATTAATTCAACTTCAAGGCTAAAGGCTGGGTTTCATACCTTAGATGATCTATTGGGCTTTAGGTGTTAGAATCTTTGAACTAGATGAACAAATCCTCAAGTTTTCTTCTTTTATCCTAGCAATTCTCTCATTGTGAATTCAATTCTTGAACCTAGGACCCAAATCCCTTAATTCTCTCTTATTCTCATGTTGAGCATCAAGTTGAGGAAGAATGAAATGAAAAGGTAAACTTAGTGGGGTCAAAATGGCCTTATAGGTAGTAATTCATCAAAATTAATCAAATGGCATTAATTAAATCTAATTTAATCGTTCCAAACCAAATTTTAATTAAACCTACCATAAAATTCTATAAATCCTAATTAGCACATAAATCAAGTCAATTTCTGATTCGAACGCCGATAAGGCCTCCAATTTGCAAACCGAAGTTCAAGCAAGAACAGATCTTTCTACACTGAACAGATAGAGACACAAAAGTAACGCAATGCGCATGAAATTTAACTCATGATTTCTTCTTAATCACTTATTTGGCCGACTTAAACATGAGTTAGCATTAATCTTAGGTTGGGGTTGTTACAGTCTTCCCCCCTTAAAAGAGTTTGGTCCTTCAAATTCGAATTACCTTCATTCTGGAACAACATTGGGTCCAATGGAAACAAATCCGGATATCTCTTCATCATGTCTTCTTCTGTTTCCCAGGTTGCATAAGTTCCTCTGTGGTTTTGCCAATCAACTTTTACCAATGGTATTTCTTTGTTTCTCAATCTTTTGATCCTGCGGTTCACAATCTGAATAGGTCTTTCCTCATAAGTGTAGTTGTCCTTCAAGAGCACATGTGTTGGTTCAATGACATGGAGCGGATCTCTCAAATACTCTCGAAGCATCGATACATGAAATACATTGTGCATATCCTCCATTACCGGAGGTAAGGCTACCCGATAGGTTACTGAATTGATCTTTTCAAGGACTTCATATGGTCCAACATATTTTGGCGCCAATATGCCTTTAACACCAAACCGAGTTTGACCCTTCATCGGGGTCACCTTTATGAACACATGGTCTCCAACTTCACATTCCCTATCTCTTCTTCGGACATCAGCATAGCTCTTCTGCCGACTCTGTGCAGTTTTTAGACGTTGTTGGATCAGTTTCACCTTCTCGGTTGTTTCTTGCACAAGTTCCGGTCCCAACAAAGGTCTATCACCTACTTCAGCCCAACATATCGGAGAACGACATTTTCTTCCATACAAAGCTTCGTAAGGAGCCATTCCAATGCTTGAATGGTAACTGTTGTTGTATACAAATTCAGCTAATGGCAAATAGGTCTCCTAATTCCCCTGGAAGTCTAATACACACATTCTGAGCATATCCTCCAAAGTTTGGTTAGTCCGTTCAGTTTGTCCATTTGTCTGTGGGTGATAGGCACTACTCAACCTCAGTTCAGTCCCCAAAGCCTGTTACAAACTCTGCCAAAATCTTGACACAAACTTTGAGTCCCTGTCAGATACAATAGATACTGGTACTCTATGTAATCTCACAATTTCATTCACATACATGTTAGCCAGCTTGTCTGCATTGTAAATAGTTTTGACAGGCAGAAAATGGGCAGATTTAGTTAAACGGTCTACAATGACCCAAATAGAGTCCATACCTCGAGAAGAGCGAGGCAATCCCACTACGAAATCCATGGTTATGTGCTCCCATTTCCATTCCGGTATTGGGAGTGATTGTAGCAAACCAGCGGGTTGTTGATGTTCAGCTTTAACCTGTTGGCAATGTAGACATCTAGCCACAAAATCTGCAATACTCTTTTTCATTCCAGGCCACCAAAAATTCTGTTTCAAATTGTGATACATTTTCGTGTTCCCTGGGTGCATGGCAAACTTGCTGCTGTGAGCTTCGGTCATAACACGCTTTCTCAAATCAGAGGAATCTGGCACACAAAGTCTATTTTGAAATTTCAACACGTTATTTTCAAACACAAATCCCGGCCTCAGCTTTGAATGAAATTCTTCTATGATCTTTTTCAGGTACCCATCTTCACATTGCTTCTGTTTGATTTCTTCAATAATTGTAGGTTGAGCGGAAATAGTAGCTAAAATCCCACATTGCTCTCGCAAGACAATTCCAATCTCCTTCTGTTCCAGGTCATCTAGCAATTCTTTTCGATTGGACAGCAAACATGACAAATTTGCAATGGATTTTCGGCTCAAGGCATCTGCCACGGTATTTGCCTTCCCTGGATGATACAGAATCTGTAGATCATAGTCTTTAATCAATTCTAGCCACCTTCTTTGTCTCATCTTCAGTTCTCTTTCGATAAAGAAATATTTGAGGCTCTTATGATCTGTATACACTTCACAAGTTGCCTCATACAGGTAGTGACGCCAGATTTTCAAAGCAAACACTACTGCTGCCAATTCAAGATCGTGTGTTGGGTAATTCTTTTCATAAGGTCGGAGTTGTCGAGAAGCATAGGCAATCACTTTTCCGTTTTGCATTAACACACACCCCAAACCTTTGTAGGAAGCATCACTGTAAATTTGAAACCCATCAGTACCATTGGGCAAAGTTAAAATTGGTGCAGTCACTAACTTGGTTTTCAACTCTTGAAAGGCTGTCTCTCTTTGTTTGTTCCAATCAAAAGACATATTTTTCTAAGTTAACTGGGTCAATGGCATGGCAAGTTTGGAAAAGTCTCTCACAAATCTCTTGTAGTAACCTGCAAGTCCCAGAAAACTTCTAACCTCTGTCACATTTGTCGGTTTAGGCCAGTCCACAATAGCTTCAATTTTCTGAGGGTCAACAGAAACACCATCCTTGTTGATTACATGACCCAAAAATGCCACACTGTCAAGCCAGAATTCACATTTGGACAATTTAGCGTATAATTTCTTTTCTCTCAAGGTTTGTAGAGCAATTTTCAAGTGATTCTCATGTTCTTCCCTGCTTTTGGAGTAAATCAGGATATCATCAATAAACACAACAATAAATTCATCCAGAAATGATTTAAACACTCTGTTCATAAGGTCTATGAAGGCAGCAGGTGCATTGGTCACCCCAAATGGCATTACTAAAAATTCATAATGTCCATATCTAGTTCTGAATACAGTTTTCTTTATGTCTTCAACCTTAACTTTTAATTGGTGATACCCAGATCTGAGGTCAATTTTGGAAAATACTTGGACTCCTTGAAGTTGGTCAAACAAGTCATCTATTCGGGGTAGAGGGTATTTGTTCTTG
The DNA here is from genome assembly GCA_030407325.1 of Camellia japonica. Taxonomy (NCBI): domain Eukaryota; kingdom Viridiplantae; phylum Streptophyta; class Magnoliopsida; order Ericales; family Theaceae; genus Camellia; species Camellia japonica. The sequence continues at coordinate 2,360 of JAPPVO010004425.1, read as the reverse complement.
ATAGTTACTTTGTTCAGTTCTCGATAGTCTATAAATAACCTCAAAGATCCATCCTTCTTTTTGACAAACAGGACTGGAGCACCCCAAGGTGAAGTGCTCGGACGGACGAATTTCTTGTTCAGCAGCTCCTGAAGTTGAGTTTTTAATTCTTTCAGTTCTGAGGTAGACATTCTATAGAGGGTCTTGGAAATAGGTTGTGTTCCAGGAAACACCTCAATAGTGAATTCAATTTCTCTATCAGCTAAGTCCCTAGGTAAGTCATTCGGAAACACATCAGGAAATTCACAAGCAACAGGGATAGTTTCTACATTAGTACCGTCAGATGATGCAGTTAGTATGCAACACAAGTAACCCCTACATCCCTTCCTAAGCAATTTTATAGCTTTTAGAGCCGAAATTAGATATGGGGGAGGAACTACCCCATTCCTAGTAAAAATAAATTCAGACATACCTGGTGGTCTAAACACAACAGATTTACTTGCACAGTTAATGGTAGCACAGTATTTAGTCAACCAGTCCATTCCCAAAATACAATCAAAATGATCAATGTTCAAGGGCAATAAGTCAACATATAATATCATTTCGCCAATCATAATATCACATGTTGGATAAACATGGGCAGACATCATAGAACCTCCAGACGGTGTAGATATAGATAACACATATGTCATAAGTTCTAATGGTCTAGTCAATTTCCGAGAGAAAGTATGCGATACAAAGGAATGTGTAGAACCAGAATCTATCAGTACACATGCATTTTGAGAACATACAGGGAGTATACCTGACACCACAGTATCGGTGTTTTGTACGTCACCGGGCACTAAGGCAAACACTCGACCTTGTCTCAGAGGTTCTTTCCCAATATTAGCCTTTGCATTTGTTTTGGCTGTAGAAGCGGACCCAGCTGAACTCACCATAGGACGGCTAGTATTCTCAGACCCAAGTGGGCAATCTTTCACTACATGACCTGTCTTGCCACATCGGAAACAAGCACCAGATACTCGGTAGCACACACCCCTATGCCTTCTTCCACAATCAGAACATACCGGAATAGACCCACTACTCTGACTCGAGCCGCTTGTAGACCCCGTATTCTATTTCTTACTCACATGAGACCGGCCTCTTCTAAAACTATCCCAGACCTTTTTCCTTTCCAATCAGTTGTTGTAACTGCTGGGGCTTTACTTTGTTTCATAGCGGCTAGGGTGGCTTCCGCCATTAAGGATCTGTCTAATACTTCCACATAAGTAGGCAATTTCAATACGCCTACCCGATCAAACACTTCTAAGTCCAGTCCACCTTCAAATTTTCGTGCTTTCTTGTAATCAGTATCCACCATATGTGGAGCAAACCGTGCTAGTTCGGTGAATTTGGCTTCATACTCAGCTACAGACATTCTTCCCTGTTTAAGTTCTTGAAACTCTGACACTTTCCGATCCCTGAAACATTGGGGAAAATATTTATCATAGAAGATTGCATTAAATTGTGCCCACGTCATATTCGCGTTGGCGCTTCGAATTAGTAACCACCACCTTCGGGCTTCATCCTTCAGAGTATAGGTGGCTAGGAGGACTTTCTAGACTTCAGAACAAGGAAACACTTCAAATAGCTTTTCCATTTCAAGTAACCGCGTCTCTGCTTTCAACGATTCAATTCCACCAAGGAATGTCGGCGGTTTCATCTTTATGAATTTCTGTGTCAAATTGATGATGTCATTATTATCTGCTTCGACTTGTGCCAGCGGAGGTGGAGGGGGCAAAGGTTGTTGTCTTTGCTATTGTGTCATAGTTTCAGTCAATGCCACAAGCATTTGTTCCATTCGGCTCATGCGAGCCTCTGAAGATTCACTTACATCATTTCCCCTTGCATTCTCCATGTTGCTATAGAGACATCAAATGATAATAAACATAGGAATAATCTTATTTGTTTCTTTCAATTCATTTGCTCAAATTTACATTCAGTTTTCATATCCATTTAGATTACTACACACTCACACATGCAGATGGAATGCCCCTAATTCTTACTAGGACATCCTAAGCTCAAATGGACCTATGTGTGCGGTAGAACACGTGCTCTGATATCACTCTGTTATGATCCAAACCCGTCCCTATAGGTTTAGCATCGTAACCGGCCAGTAATTCTTAGATTACCAAAGGCCTCTTGATAGATTAGCATATGATAAGGGGCTATAGAAACAATGCACAAAACATAAATGGTCCAATGAGTTGTCGATATACATGGGATAGAATATTTCAAAACTTGTATAAACATAAGAGTGTCGACCAAGGATACCATAATTACATAACTTTCCCAGAAGTGTAATATCCAGGATTCGACCTAACTCAACAAAACAGATAGAG